>JBBPRH010000151.1:0-48458 GCA_038092915.1 Boletus pseudopeckii
CACGAGGTTGTTCATGACCGTCGGAATAGTTTCATTTGTATCAGATGAGAGTGTTTTCAATGTGAGATCGACAGGTCCGAGACCGAGGATGCCATCGGCGATACCATAGAAACCGTAAGAATAAAGTACATCGCTGATTGATTGGTTCTTAAGGACAAACTTGGGTGCAAGGGTCACCTGGTCAAGGTCTGTTTACTGTTAATGATCAGGCGTGGATACATTTACAGGACCCTTACACTCCTCTCCCGTAAAGTTACCCGACCCATAAGTGACGTTCACGGCTTCCCCAGTGTCGATACTGGTTGGCGTCCGAACATATGAACTGCCAGCTCTGCAACAAGAATCGTATGTTGCACGGGTTCAATCGAACATCCACACATACCCACACCATGTGTTAGAGGAGCCGGTGTCAACAATGAGGTTATAATATGTCGGTGGGTCACCGATGCCGACGTTCGTTGTGTACACCATATATGCTAGGCTGGTCGCAGGAACGGTGGTCGGTCCACAGCCTGTATAGGACTTTAAGAAGCCGGCACGAGCACGATCTGCGTCAGAAACTCCCTTGAGGTGCGCTCCGGTGCGAGTGAACCTGTGGAGTGGAACAGTGAAGGTCGAAGAGGCCGACGCAGATGTCGCGAGAAGGACCATGTGGAGTGCAACAAACGACCTCATGTCGAGGGAGAGGGGGAGAGAGGGTACGCTGTTGGTGTTGCACATTTATATACGATTACTGTGAGACAAGGGTCAATGAAGGCATACATCGTCATTCGACTAGTGTCGCGGCTTTGCCGGACTTCGTGGGATGTCAGAGGCCATTGACAGCTGTCAACGGTCTAATACTTGCGAGATACATTTATCCCCGTTGTTGGGTGCTGTAACGTGGGGGAATTTAGTTATCTACCGCCTTTGGCGATCAATCTGATTCTAAGTAATATAAAGAGTGAGCGAGCCAGGAAACAATGGCCGAGCATGACGAACCTTAGCCGTCGATGTTTTGGTGTCCTTATCCGCGGCGTGGTGTTCAAACTGACCACATCAGGGCAACCGAATGCTCCCGAAGAAGTACATGTACTTCCACAGGCTTGCGTCGTCGTGGCATCTTAACATTGCGTCCATGTGTCGTGGGCAGTACTTAAGTGCGAGTAATAAAATGTGTTTCACCGTGACTATCAGACTATCAGATATGACATGCGTCACGGTCACATCTCAGATCTCAGCGCTCAGCGGAGGGCGAGGGTACTTACTCGTGGGTAGTTCTCTCGACCAGTTCAAACGCCAGTACTGTTACGCCACGTCATCGACTCGGGTAGATGACCAACGGACCAGCGGCGCAGAACGTCTTCTTTCTCACGCCGACAGGACTGAAGCCGAGATGACGACGGTCGTATGCTGCCAGTGGCGAGTTTAACGAGATGCACTTGAATGATGCCGTTGTTTTCCGACAAAGGAAGACGAGAGAGTCCAAGATCGGCGCTGTAGCTGACTGGTTGGACGCAACTCCCACGTGCCTAGACAGGACCTCTAGTTTCGTGTCCTGGCGAGACGGCCAGGACAGTAGCCAATCCAAACCCTTTACGAGAGACTCACCAACTATGTTCTCGGGAGCCAACCATAGATTTGCAGTCCGTAGAAACATAGATATTCCCCAAGCACGCGAGTGGCTCGACTGCGTGTTAGTCAGGCTTGGCATCCATTTCTCTCTCATCAAAAGGCTGGTCGAAGGGGGACAGCACTCATGAAGTGAAGGAGTCTTTCAATTTGCGGCGTGACTTCAGAGCGAAGAAAGGAATGTCGATATCAGATATAAGAACTTATATTACAGTTGTTTCCGAAATTGATGTCCACGTCAGCAAACTGGCATTTGAAAATTAAAAAATTAAAAAATCATACAGTCTCTTCAAAAAATCATAGCTCACTCATTATCAATACCACTGGTGATCAACGAATACAATACGACAGATGGGCTACCGATCCATATCCACAGACATGAAAAATCGGGCCATGGAGCTCTTGAATGACAGGTGGACAGAGATTGAGGTTGCAGAGGTACTTGGAGTATCAATGCGGAGTCTTCGATGATGGGAAGACAATATCGTGGTGAAGGGCAAGGTTAATCCTTGCAGTGTGCTTCGAGGTTGCCCCAGAATCCTTGATACCACAGTCATGGAGGATGTGCAAGCCCTCATTGGCAAATTCCCCACCCTCTACCTTGATGAAATCATTGACTATCTTGCTGTCATCCACGAAATCTGCATCTCAAGAACTGCTCTTCACAGCAACCTCAAAGCCATTGGGCTGACCTACAAAATGATGCAGCACACAGCTTCCCAGCAGGATGAACAGACTCGTCAGGCTTGGCGGGACGATATCACTGCTAACTTCAGTCGTGACCAATTTGCATTCATTGATGAATCTAGCAAAGACGGCCGCACATTCTATCGCAGATTTGGCCACGCATCATGAGGCAAGTCTCCAACTGAGACAACTCCACTTGAATGGGGAGATTGATGGACCATCCTACCTGCTCTCACTATAAATGGCTACCTCACTGTCCGGATCATCAAAGGGTCTGTTGATGGTGTAGAGTTCTATGATTTTATTGTGAATGAAGTGGTGAGTTTGCAGTGTTTGCAATCTCTACATGGATCATCTAACTACGAGTCTAGCTGCCAAAGATGAACCCTTACCCTCAGCCTCGTAGTATCCTTGTGATGGACAACTGCCCGATCCACAAAAGTGAAGCCCTTCGTGATGCCATTGAGGCATCAGGCATGTCGTTCTCATATGTCATTGGTTTTTGAACTCATATTGTAGTGTTTTTAGGCTGCCTCCTCATGTTCTTGCCCCCTTACTCCTCCGACTTGAATCCAATAGAATATAGCTTCAGTGCAGTGAAATACTATCTACGCAGGCATTGGAGACAATTTCTCAACACTGAATTTCCAATTGTTGATCTTGCAGAAGCTTGCACAATGGCGGTCACGGCAGAAAAGACAGAAGAGTGGTTTAGAGAATGTGGATATATGTAGCTCAAGTTGAATCGTATATGCTACCTAAAAATTGATATGTACCTGCATCGAGACTTGAGAGGTCATCATAAATAAATGGAAATCCGTGGCAAATTAAAAAGAGCATCGTAAATTTAAACTAAATATTTAAAAGCAGGCACAATTAGCGATGATGAGGAGGAGGTCCTGGAGGAGGGAGATATTGCAATGGATGACCGTCAGCATCATAAGCACCAGCTGTGGTGTAATGTGCCTGGGGTCTGAATCTAGGAGGTCCACAAGGACTTAGACTTGGAGGGGGACCATGTCACATGTGATCATTTGTAAGCATGGCAGCGCCATGATCATAATGATGGTAGTGAGATTCAGGAGCCTGAGAGTGGAAACTTGGCATTGCCAGTAGTAGGTAATGACTTGGGTACATATGAGGATGTGCGGGTGCCAGTGGTGTAATAAGAGGGAATCTCCTAATGACACACAGCTCAGATCTTACGCTTTGCAGGCTACACGAGTCCTGGCTCAAGGGAATGAGGGTATGTGGGTCTTCTCCGAACAGCACACTCTACAATGACCAGAGGTCAAGGCAATGAGTATAGTGATGAACAAAGTGGATTAGACTGAGGAACTCAGTCGTCAATGGTCTACTTTATATACATTACAAAATGGTGCACGGACCATGCTGTGTGTGAGAGATATTACTATGTATGGATATAGTGAGCTAACGGAGATGAACGTGTGAAGGATGGTAATGATTGTGAGAATAGATAAGGTGTGAAAGTAACAGAGATTAAAAAGGTGAGGTAAGTCATGTGATGTATGTCAGGTGATTGTTCTTATGGTCACGTATTTGATCACATGACTTTGAATGTAAAGTTTGAATGTAAAGTTGTAGAGTTCTTAGACGATGAAAGTTTGAAAATGTTCATATTTATAACAAGTGGGACTGGTGGGTAGTACATTGGCACTGGCATGGCAGGCGGAGTGACCCAGGGATTACCATAGGGACTGGGAGGTGGTGGTGCATAGTGCTGATAGTAGGGCAGGAATGCAGTATATGGACTGTAAGACTGAGTCAGAGTATGTGATCTTGGTCGAGATGGGGTGATGGGCCTTGCTGGACTGTCGTCGTGGGCCTCCGAGTCGTGGCTGCCAGCGGTGACTGTTTTTGGACTCAGTGGTGTTTTTGCTGGTAAGGCATCGCCAGGTTGGAAAAATTGATAACTAAAGGGAAGGCGTGTGGCATCGGTACGTTCTTTGAGCTATTTCAATTGTGATTGTCTATTAGAGTAAATTCCAAAATCAAAGTGGAGACATACGATGTTACAATTTTACTCCTTTATCCACGTATGCTTCTCTTTTCCTATGTCTTGGTAACGTGTACGTGGAGGCATACCTCCATTTCTAACGTCAGTTTTCTTCTGTTGGTCAATACCAACGCTATCCTTTTGATACTTCTCTAATCGAAAGCTTCACTTTCCTTTTCCATATGTTTCTTTCCTTTCTTGTCACGTTAGTCCGTGCACGCATCACATGACCCTTCTCTCGAGTTCCATTCCCTTCTATCACTTTTAGTCATGATGGTCCGTGCACCTTTTCTCTGTCTATAAATACTTCGTCATTCCCACATGTATTATTTATTCTTGATCTGCGCAATACTAGCGTATCATTAAGTCTCACCCTTCGATCGAGTCTCCACTCAATATCCTTGAGTCTTAGCGACTACCTTTGTCCAGCTGTTGCTGGAACCTTCGACCTTCGAGTTCATCCCTTGCGAACGTTAACTCAGTAGATGTCAGTCTCTTCGTGAGCATCACCTACTGGAGTTGATTAGTATCGAGGCTACATTAGTACGCTACGTGTAACATACAACATGATTGGCCCATGCTTGTAAAGTGTGGGGTTTGAGCTCGAAATGTGACTTGGTTGGGGCATGCAAAAAACAACAAATACTTGGATGCAAAGGACACTTTCCGTCTGGGTACCTGCACTCCAAATCTTCAATAATCGGCTGCAGCTGTTTATCAAGTGCAACCTTCATACGTCACAGAGTGAGATAATTAGTATTGTTGGCAGCGCAGTTTGCTCACCTTCTTATCATAGCGCCCGTATGGTTCCTCAATATTTTCTTTATTTGGTTCATTTGTTACAATGCCAACACTCTTGCCAGCAGTCACAGTCGCAGTGTCGACAGCCCAGGACTGTGGATTATAATGGTCAATGTGGGTTCAGCTCAGTGTATTCAATAACTAACCACTTCTGGTGCTGCTTTCGGTGACAGTGGAATGGACATTTGAACGACAATAACGCCACCCAAAGTATTTTTATGGGCCTGTATTTTGTTGACCATTGTGGTAAGCCCGTCTTGGTCATTTACCGGCAGCACACTGTTCTTGCTATTAACCCATCGCCAAGTCATTGAATGAGTGACAAGGTATTTTGGCATAGTTTTCGTGATTCATGCGACAAACTTAAGAAAGCTACCCCAAGTAGCAGCCTGGTGTGTGAACTGCGAAGGTCCCATTATGATCGGCTTCAGTGTTTCATACTTGTCACCCCGTTTGGTCTTCCCTTTTACGAAAACAACTTCGCCTTGAACCTCCACAACGACAGAAACAGAAAACTCATTTCCCGTTCGCTCTGTTGGTCCCCCATTGCTCTGCACCTTTTCCTTGGGATCCTTTGGTGGCCGACCACGCTTTCTTTCAATAGCATGATTTGATGCCTTGGACTTGGAAGACTCGGAGGTGTGTGTGGGTTTTGAGGTGACTCACGGCTGACCAGCACTAGTTTTCAACCGTTTTTTTTTTCATGCAGTCACGGATATCTGAATCATCTGAATCATCAGACGCAGCATTGTCGTGCTCCTGGCATCGCTTCTGAGATATCTTGATCTTGAGTGTTACTCGAGGTGGAGCATCCTCTTCGGCATCTACAAAGGGTTTGTCAGCTCTGCACCTATAATGATGTTTCTGCTTACATTGGTGTCTTTCCGCTGCATCAGGATTGTGTTCATCATCATGGTCGTCGTCATCGTCACTCTCAGATTCCTCTTGCTCCTCAGAGTCAGTACGAGCAGTGCCACCTGATTCTTCTTGATCATTCTCTGCTAGGGTTATTGGAGAATCAAAATCCTCACCATAATCACCCTCCCCGTCGCTGGATAGCACCTCATTTGTTGCCCAAATCATGTCTGAGCACTCTTGATCAAATTTTGCCATTCGTCTAAAAATCTCTTTGTCTTTGTCACTCACACTGTCGGAGGCCTCGGAAAGCATTTCTAAGGGTTTTTTTACGGTGGATGGAACAGCTGGTGGACTGTAGAATACAGCAAATGTGATTTATTTGTTTCTCTGAATTTTCCGATTTTTTTATTTTTCAAACACCGGTTTTGTGACGTGGACATCATTTTTGGAAACAACTGTAGATGGAGCATCCAAAAGAAGTGAATGAGACGGGCTGAAACAGCTCAAAGTGGTGACACCATCGTGGGACAGCAAATCTATGGTTGATACAGTATCAGTATCATAGCAGCGCTATATGTGCCAGTCCCTGACTCCCAGAGGATTTTTCAGATTTGTAGTTAAGCATCAAGAAATGATATATCAGGCATACATATCACTGGCAGTTAGCTCTGCAATCTACAACAATTTTTGGAATATATGTAGTGTGACATCTCAGAGAAATCTGTGGGCCAAGAAACAGAGCACATCTTTAGAAATTGTCACTGTATCATTGTTTCATCATTGTATACAAGGGTCCGCCTTCCTCTTTCCTTTCCCAGCATGCAATCCAGGACCCTGCATGCAGTGCCACTGTTGTCTGGACATCTGACCCACTGGTGGTTCGTTCCACCATCTCAACTTGCAGATATGGGTTATATGGCATGAGCTTCATTTTCTTCAAGACCAGTTGATAGACATACTTTGGTGCTGTCGGCCTCCTTGCCTATCTTGTTGTTTTTGCTCCATGACACCAATATTCACAGAGCAAACCTTGAAAGTACAGTTTATAGTTGATTATATAACATTTTCACATTCGACAGTGCTTATTTGCAGGTGCCTGGCCCGTTTGCTGCAGACAAAACCCTCCCCCACTATCGTGGGAGTCGGGGATCGGGAAGCCTGGAGGGGAAGACGACCCATAAACAGCTGCAACTACCAACACCGCCATGATACGACAATTGTATGGTTTCGGAGCGCCGGCAGGCTGGACTACACAGCCAACATGGAATCGACGCGACCAATATGAGAAATCGTGATTAGCGATCCAGCAAACGAGCAGCTGGCGGCAGGGATCTCAGCTAAGAGGTCGTGACGTCTTTATAAACATTCGGAATCGGTAGAGTTTATTGATGAGTCTTTAGTGACTTTACTCGGGTATCTGAGCATCTAAGAAATACGGGACTCAAGGGGTACATGGTGACATGTTACCCTCGGTAGGTTGTAAAAGTGTTGTTCCTGTGGATGGGAAAGCTCAGATTCAAATAAGTTTGACACGAACGAAGACTTACGTCTGAGCAAATCCAATGCGTTTGGCGTCCGCATCGAATACCTACCAAAAGTGTTCATTGGGTTTATGCTTCTGCAAACACGAACCACTGACCGTATAGTACCTCTCCATGAATCCCAGCCCAAGAATGAAACAAAACCCAGGATCACTAAGGGTTCTCAAGTTGTTCACCACACCGTAGTATTTATCAGGATCTCCACCGAATAATATATTCTGGTCTCTTGGAAATAGTTGAGCAGCGGGGTCCATGGTGAACATCCGATCACCAATAGAGAAGTTGAGAGGTTGCATGTGCGAGATGTTTGAAGCGGGAATTTCGAGCATACGTGTCTTCGGATCCAACGACCCTCCTACTGCTTTCGAATATACGGAAAAGAACTTATCTGCAAGGTGGACCACTGAAGGGAACACAACATTTGCGTCAGATCTAGTGACTGTCCATGTAAGGATGGAGAAGGAAACATACGCGTGCTACCGCTGTCGACGACCCCAACAGTGGAATTGGGGAGCACCGTGTAGTTGCCGTATGTAGCGGAAGCGTTGATGCCCCAGTATTTGGCCGCTGGATCTGTGTGCGTCAGAGGAACATAGTGCAGCTCGCCCTTGTACTGTACACGATGGATAAAAGCCATTGAGCACCGAGCTGACAACGAACGAAACAAGAACCGCATCCATACCAGGCTTGAATCAACGCCTCCGTAAGTCAATGCACCATCTACAGATCTCAGGCTTAATATAAATAAAAAACAAGGATCAGGCATTAAACACTCACATGTGTCAGTGTCGTTTGTTGCAGGCGCAAAGTAAACGCCAAGTACTTGATTCGGGATAAGTCTCTGCGACACGAGGTTGTTCATGACCGTCGGAATAGTCTCATTCGTATCAGGTGAGAGCGTGCCCAGTGTGAGATCGACAGGTCCAAGACCGAGGATGCCATCGACACCTTGCAAACCGTAAGAAGAATTTACATCGCTGATTGATTGGTTCTTCAGGACAAGACCAGATCCGAGAGAAATCTGGTCAAGGTCTATTTACTGTTAATGATCAGGTGCGGATAAAATTGCAGGATTCTTACACTCCTTTCCAGTAACGTTACCCATCCCATAATTGATGCTCATAGCTTGCCCTGTAGGGATACTGGTTGGTGTCCGAACATACGAAGTGTTAACGCTGCAAGAAGAATTGTATGTTGCATGACTTCATTCAAATATCCACACCTACCCACAGAAAGTGTTGGAGGAGCCGGTGTCAACAATGAGGTTATAATATGTCGGTGGGTGACCGATGCCGACGCTCGTTGTGTACCAGATAGATGCTGGGTTGGTCGCAGGAACAGTAGTCGGTCCAGTGGCTGTATGCGACTTTAGGTATGCGACACAAGCATGATCTGCATCAGCAGCTCAATGGAGATACATACCATTGCGACTGAGCTTCCTCAGTGTAATGGTGTTTACTGAAGACGCAGATGCAGACGCCGCGAGAAGAACGACGGAGAGTGTAACAAATGGCCTCATGTTGAGGAAAGGGGATAGAGGGTACGCTGTTGGTCCGTCAGACATTTATAGTGCGACTACTGTGAGACAAGGGTCAGTGAAGGCATACATCGTCAGTCGACTAGTGTCGCAGCTTTGCCGGACTTCGTAGGATGTCAGAGGTCCAGCTGTCAACGTTTCAACGGTCTATATCCCCGTTGTTGGGTGTTCTAACGCGGGGGAGTTTAGTTATCTACCGCCTTTGGCGATCAATCTAAAGAGTGGGCGAGCCAGGAAACGAGCATGACCGTGACGAACCTTAGCCTTCGCTGTTTTTGTGTCCTTATCCGCGGTGTGGTGTTCAAACTGACCACGTCGCAACCGAATGCTCCCGAAGACTAGCACATGTACTTGCACAGGCTTGCGTCGTCGTGGCTTCTTAACATTGCGTCCATCTGTCGTGGGCAGTACTTAAGTGCGAGTAATAAAATGTAGTGGAAAACGCAAAGATCCAAGATAAACGTTGAAGGTCAGTAGTATTTGGCATCGTCACATCTCGGCGGATGCCAGAACTTGAAATGTCTCACAGTGTCAGTCCGCACGTCGGTAAGTTATCGCGGACATGCGGACATGCCCAAAGATGTCAGTCTGAACTTGAAGGATGTGCATGAAGGCCCGATGATCAAGTTTCGTGTTCATGTTTTCGCCACAAACTGACTTATGTTTTGTCGTTATGATACAACTGCTCAGATTTGAAAAACTGACGTGAAGACTGTAACACAATTTTATTTTGGAAGTTTAAAATGAGCCCGAGTCTGTGGAAACATGTGATCTCGCCCAGGATGAAACTACGGTCATGGTCGGGGGAAATGGTCGTCAAGGGTAGTCGCTTTGCGAGAGTAACTTAGGTCTGACGGTCAATTTGCAACTGCGTGAGCATAAGTTACACTCCTTGCCGCTGACAACTTAGGAACACTGGTTCACCAAGATAATACCGACCCAACCCGTTCCCGCACCCATGTATTGTCTCCAAGTCGACTGAACGGGGTCCAAACGAATCAATTGTTGAGAATCATCGACGACGTGCCAGCCTGTAACAAGAGATTCAACGGGTTTGGGGCGAGTGCCGGTAGTGATGTCCATGTCCATGAGCTGAGCCAAGTCGCTATCAGACACTGCACCTGTCCAACCTTCGCAGTCCGTGATGGCCAGGCGGGGAGTCAAGCCGAACCCAGTCGTGGCTGCCGAAGCAGCGAATGCTACAAGTTCCTAATCATATTCCAAATCGAGAGGCGTGCGCTGGGTTGCCCCCTGCCAGCTGAAATCCCCTCGTCATAGCATCGGTGAGAGGAGTGATTGCGCTGATGATACCTGATGGATAACTAAAACGTCGTTGAGTGTACCACCCAACAGTATTGGCATAGCTCGTCATGTAATCTGGATCCGGGAGTACTGGTAGTTTGCACAAGAAACAACCCAGCGCCGCTCCCGAGGTAACGCATCAGATAGTCCGAATGTGTCGCGTCGTTTTGCTCTCGGCAACTAGATCTTCGCACCAACGTCTTTTGCGAACTCAAGGACACCTGGTGCTTAGTGAAAAGCAAGCGGCAGTAAGAAAGAGCTCTTGGAATGTCTAACTCCATGTGTTCCAGACAGACTGCGTGATTGCTTTTCGGAGTGAAGGGAGGGGGACCGTGAGATAAAGGTCTTGGATGACTGTGATGTAATGGTGAAGAGGCCACGACGCTGCGGAGACTCCTGGAAGTCTCGTGTGAGCACTCTCTCCGCCGGCAGCGACGGACGTGAGGATAGCTCTGCTGTAGATCGGCTCCACTGCGTGAATCTGCTCGCTCTTGTCGTCTGAGCAGCTGGATGATGCATTGCGCGTCTATCCAGACATCATCCCCCCAATGGGCTGGGTGACGTGAATGGAGTCCACAACTGTCGCAGGCAGAACGGATGGGTCAAGCCCTACAGGCTGAGTGCGCGAGTCTATATTGACCGTCGTCGTCGAATGACTATGTCCAGTTGTCCCTAAGACGTAGCTGAGGGCCACGTAGCGACAGTCGGAGGGAAAAAACGGACCAGGGACTCATTCGCGTTATGTCCACCATCGACGAATTATGGTAGCTGCACCTCTCTACCTCTTCACCAAACGGACTCGTATGCGCCATCATGCTCTCGTTCGCACAGAGGGAACTAACTCTCCACTAGCTCCATAGCTACGGTGTTCGCCATCCGGCGCCCGTGAAGTTCCTTGGCTGGTAGGACTTTGTGAGCATCTTCATCCAAGAGTTGGATGTCGAGTTTAAGGCCCCATGTGTGCCCGAGTCAAAGCCCATCGGTAATATCTTGTGGACGGCGCCAGTGAAAGGCATGGGTCATGACGTTTGCCGAGTGTGTCAAGGCACCAACAACGCCGGCCCAAAAGTGAGGCTAGCATGAGATGGCAATTTGAGCCCTAGTCGGCTTTGTCGATGCATATCTGGAAGGGACCGAGTCTAGGAAGGAAGTCCACCGCGAAGGATCACACTGCAGTATATGTAGATAGTTTTGCAAAAGGAAAAGTTGCCCTATATCTGTTCTTGGCTTGCCTTGTAAGTTTTTTTTTCGACCCGCGTCGGGTATCGATCGAAGTACTCGGAAGCTGCCTTTCATCCCTACGTAGTTTAGATCACCTGTAATTTACAGTATTTGCGATACCTGGAACCACTTGAAATCAGCTCACAAGTTGGTGTGTGCCCGTGAACCCCCACTCGAGACTTACCTGCGGTGAGGCTCGAGCGTTGTCGAGGTTTCGGCGCGAGAGTGTGGCATGCTTGCCTTATACAGTAGCCGACCGGAATACAAGACGTACAAATACATAGTTACCTTATGCAATGCACCGTAATATGTACATTTCCTGATGTTTTTGTTACTACATTGGGTTGATTCAGGAACTCTGTGTTGTTAGCCGTCCTCCAATCACAGCTCTCAACCGCTTGTGTTAAGAGTCATCAAACGATGAATCGATCACGTTACACCAACTCTGTCTGCCAGAGTTTGCAAGATTCACCTCGTGTTAGAATGCTAGGGTTCACAGTTGCACAACTCTGACATCCAACGAAGTCAAGCAAAGCTTCGAGTGAGTATCTCGTCCGTCATTTTGTTGATGAGTCGATGGGCCTCCACTGACCGCCTCAGTTCAGCGTACCCTGCATCTCTCTCTCTCACGGTAATTGCACTATATATGTCCAACGCCAGCAGCGTACCCTCTAACCCCCTCCCTCAACATGAGGTCGTTTGTTTCACTTTCCGTCATCCTTCTTGCGGCGTCTGCGTCTGCGTCTGCGGTCCTCACCGTTTCACTGACGAAGCTCAATCGCACCGGGGCGTATCTCAAGGGAGCTCCTGACGCAGATCGTGCTCGCGCCGGCTTCTTAAAGTCCTGCACAGGCAGTGGACCGACCACCGTTCCAGCGACCAACCTAGAATACCAAGTGTACATAACAAGCGTTGGTATCGGTAACCCACCGACATATTATAACCTCATTGTTGACACCGGCTCCTCCAACACTTTCTGTGGGTAGGTGTGGATGTTCGATTGAACCCGTGCATCATACGATTCCTGTTGCAGAGCTGGTAGTTCATACTATGTTCGGACGCCAACCAGTATCGACACAGGGGAAGCCGTGAACGTCACATATGGGTCGGGTAACTTTACGGGAGAGGAGTGTAAGGGTCCTGTAAATTTATCCGCTCCTGATCATTAACAGTAAACAGACCTTGACCAGGTGACCCTTGCACCCAATCTTGTCCTCAAGAACCAATCAATCGGCGATGCACTTTTTTCTTACGGTTTTCAAGGTTTTGATGGCATCCTCGGTCTTGGACCTGTCGATCTCACACTGGGCTCGCTCACACATGACACGAATGCAACTATTCCGACGGTCATGAACAACCTCGTGTCGCAGGGAGTTATTCAGAACCAGGTGCTTGGTGTTTACTATTCCCCTTCAACAAACTCCAGTGATACAAGTGAGTATTTAATACCTGATCCCTTTTATCCATCAAGCCTGAGATCTGTAGGTGGTGCATTGACTTACGGAGGCGCTGATTCAAGCTTGGTATGAATACAGTTCTTGTATTGTTCGTTGTCAGCTTGGTGCTAAATTGGCTTATTTGCATCGTGTACAGTACGAGGGCGAGCTGATGTATGTTCCTGTGACGGACACATATCCGGCCGCATATTGGTGGGGCGTCAATGTCACCTGCGTTACATACGGCAACTACACGGTGATCCCCAATTCCACTGCTGGGATGGTTGACAGCGGTACCACGCGTATGTTTCTTTCTCCCTCTTACATGGTCAGTCACTAGATCTGACGCAAATGACGTGTTCTTCAGTGGTCCTCCTAGCAGACGACTTCTTTTCCGTATACTCCAATGCAATCCCAGGAGCGTCGTGGAATTCGACCCTAGGTCTCATCGAAATTCCTCCTTCCTCCGTCCCGTCCATGAAGCCTCTCGTCTTCTTTATTGATGACTATGTGTTTGTCATGGACGTCGCGGCCCAGCTAATTCCAACAGACCAGAACACAGCATGGGGTGGAGTTGCTGGTAAACAATACAGTGTGGTGAGCAACATGGGAAGAGCTAGTGGAAAGGGGTTGGATTTCATTCTCGGGATGAAATACTTGGAGAGGTACTATGCGGTCAGTAGTGGTTTGTCTTTGGAGAAGCATAAACTCATTGAATACTTTTGGCAGGTATTCGACACGGACGCCAACCGCATTGGATTTGCTCAGACGTTAGTCTTCGTCCGTGTCGTACTTGCCTAAATCTGAGCTTGCCCATCCACAGGAAAAACACTTTCACAGTCTACCAAGGGTAACATGTCGCCATGCTACCCCTTGAGTCCCGTATTTCTTGGATGCTCGTATACCCAACTGCAATGATTAGAGAGATGTCGGTGGTTTCGAACCTTTAGTGAGATATCACGGTTTTTTTTTAATAAGTCACGTTGATTCCATGTTGGCTGTCTAGTCCACCGGATCCTCCGAGACCATTATAATTATCGTATCACGGCGGTGTGGGTAGCTGCAGCCATCTATGGGTCGTTTCCCTCCCCATATCAATCATAACAAACCAGGCTTGTTGTCCCGCGATGGCGTTGCCACTTTGAGCGAAGAAACTCGGCAGCTCAGTCCATCTCGTCTTTTTCTCTCGAATGTTCCTTTTCATTCAAAGTTCTTATGATCTGATTGATTACTGTCATTCCTTTCCATCGTTCTCTTCGCTCCGAGGTCGCGCAGCAAATCGAAAGAACTGCTCCTTGATCTGACGAGTACATGCCTCCTTCGACCAGCTTGTTGACGAGAGAGAGATGGATGCAATGCCTAACTAACACGCAGTCGAGGCATTCGCGTTCTTGGGGGATATCTGGCTTTCCATGCCATGGATTGCAAGTCCATGCTTGGCTCCCGAGAACACATGGAAGTCGTGTGTCAATTTATTGCGGACCATGCCATCTTTGGCGTGTCTTGTGCATGAGAGAAGATGCTTTGGGCATTTACCCGAAAAAACGACACAAGTCGAAGACGTGTTCGCTCTTGGGCGTCTTTGACATCAGCATGCCCTATTTGTCGTCTCATGCAGGCCCTTAACGCCACTTTATTTCCCCGAGTCACCCGTCCGGTTATCGAGCGTTGACCGATGCCAGCCACTCATGGTCATCGTGCCCATCGACCGTTGGGACTTCGGTTACCTTTTCTCTGCTATGGCGAGAAAAAGGATGCGAATGGGAGGCTCTATCAGTGGTAGAGACGATGCTGTATATCCGAGAACCGATCGAGGGCACTGTCCACGGCTAAACCAATCAATTTGGAGACGTCGGTGCTGTAGAACACACGAACAGACTGCCTAGGCCCTCAGGCTGGCGTTGAACCCACCACTTATTACCTACGCTCTTTAGCTTATATAAGCGGTAGCTAATCACGTCGTACCGTACTGTCGGTAGCCTACCATACCACTGAGTTGGTCAGTCACGAACTGTTACAAGAAGCCGTGTTGAGACTCCGTTCGGCAGCGGTGACCACATGTAGCATGCTCGTCGAAGTAAGTGAAGAGTGACTAGTAGGGTTCACACTCCGACTCGGCATGACCATCACATTCGTGACTTTGCCTCTTGTCACAGCTTTCATGCTAACTCGATGAAAACTGCATTGGCATGATTCAACTTCGTAGAGTCTTAGAATCTAAAGTAATTGTATTGTGGCTACGAAAATAAATTTTGTGAAGAGAGATAGAAGATTTGACCAACTCAGTGGTTGACCAACTTAATGGACCTAATGGTAGCTGACAGTACTACTGCAGTTTTACTTCAGTGACTACTGCTGAGATCTCTACGGACACACTATTGTCAAAGCCCATTTCAGTCGTACAGTATCGCCTCCAAAATTAGATACGCTCTCGCCGAGGCCGAGTCTCGGCACGAGCTTAGACTGGTCAGGTCACGCAATTAAAGTGCCGTCACGTCTGCTCAAGTCCCAAGTGCGTCCTCTTATAGTTTCATGGGTACGTTTCCCGTTTGTTCGCCGATCTATCCCAGATCTTCCCCCTTTTCGACAAGACCAAGGAATACAGTAGTTCCGCCAAACACAAACAGCCTGAGACTAGGTATATATCATCACAAGGTGCGCATGGAATTCTGGTACGAAATTCCTTTCTTTCTTGTTAATCGGGGTATCATTTGTTGTTGGAATTTCGTCGTCGAGTATGAGCCTAGATTGCGAGGCAGTTCTTTTTGTTGCGGTGTTCCCCCTTGCTCCGAGCCGATCCGAGTTCCCCTAATTGAAAGGCAATAGAATGGCGGATATTGCTGCGCCGACGATGATGATCGAAAGTGAAAATGTATAGGGGAGGCCCGTCTGCCAAGACCCCCTCGACTTTTGGACCAGCCTCAGCGGCAAAACAGCTGAACCTGAACTCACCGAGTCACTCAGTCACTACAGACATGCTCCCATTTCTGTGCGCGTCGACCAACCTCTCCGTACCCGTCCTCCTAATGCTCGCCACCATGGCCACCCAACGGAGCGTCGCTTACGCCCAGTCTCAGAACTACAACCCCTATTACTATTGGTTGTCGCCCGGGCGAATAGTTGGGATTGCAGTCGGTCTGTTTTTTTTCCCTTCCTCGCGCTGTTTGAATCATTAGCTCTGGAAAGCTTACTGTTTCGTGCGCTGGCAGGTGCCCTTGTGCTGGTCCTCCTCATCCTGTCCATGCTGATCTTTGCTTGTCGTCGTCGCCGCGCCGCCAAAGCATCCTCCAGGGTCGTGGTATCCAATTACTCGGCCGCGGGTGCGCATCCGCCAGCATTTCCGAGTCCGTCATGGCAGGAGGCGCAACCGACATCACCTGGGCCTGGCGCGACCAACATGGGATGGTATTACCCGACGCAAGGCGGCACGCCGTCTTATCAGGCGAAGAGTACTGCATACTCGGACCAAGCGCAGAGATCCCCACGTTCAGAACGCGTACCGAGCGCTGCACCCGTTGGCGAAGTGCAGAGGACCCCGACGTCGGATCAAGTGCAGGGACCCGCGCCTAGGGGCCAAGAGCAGAGAATCGCCCCCCCTAGCCAAGTGCAGAGCGGTGTCCCCTCAGCTCAAGCGCAGACGATTTCACCCCTGAGCCAGCCGCAGAGAACCGTAACCATAGGCCAAGCGCAGAGAATATCACCCCCGGGTCAGGCGCAGAGAACCACACCCACCACAGGCCAAGCGCAGGGCACGACACCTTCGGGGCAGACGCAGAGCACCGCACCCTTGGGCCGAACTCAGGAGCAGGGAACTCCTTCTCCTCGAGATGCGTATACTAGAGGCGCCCCAAGCACTGGCGCAGCGAATGGTAGGGATCAAAGTCCGCCACCATATTCGGTGAGCCGTCCTTTTTTCACTCTCTCTCGTGTGCCTCACGTCGGCCGCACGTCCTCACAACCGCATCTTTTAAAGCTCACTGGACCTCCGGCTCCCCCGGCTGCTGCACATACCGTGCGGTAGGGAAGTTCTGTTTCGAGCGAGGCTCCAGTAAATTCAGATGCATGTGAGTTGCATTATTCGGCGTCTAACCTTAACTCATCCCCTATCCGACCGATGGCACATCGTGCCGCCATGCGCGATCCCACCTTATCAGTCGGCGCCGTCATTTTACTCTCACCTCTCTCGCTGCTGTCAGTCGACTGCTCAACTGTCGTCCTTCGTCTTTCCTTCTCGGTGACGCTTCCAGAATTTCGCCTGCTTCATCTCATCGTTATTGTTATATCTCAGAATTTACTCTCCAGACTGTTCGGACTCACGAACGAATACGCATATGTATGCCTCCCAAAAGCACCACCGTCATCTCCGTTATCTCTGTCCCACCAATGTATCATTCTTCACCTCCAGGATCTTTGATTCACACATGACGAATCCCTGAGTAAAGCTCCACAACAATGCAAATATGACTATACTCAGCAACCGTCTGATTCGGGAAAGTGAGCATAGCTCGATCGCCTGGAACGGGAAGGTGCCACCAGGTATACGGGGAATACATATGGCAAAATGAAGGGGAAGTCGAAGGTACCGTGTGTGTTTGTCTGCGTATGACGTGATCACGTTGCTTCGCGGCAACTGACGCTGTGTTGTCGGTGCGACTCTGGACGCCATCACCCTGGGATAGCATCCTCACCGGTGTTCGTAACACAATATCGCTCGGGAATCTATCTGATTCAGCACGCGAGCGGAAGAGCGATGCCGTGATCATGGCACGAGGGATCAAGATACCGGGAACACCTTAAAGCGAAGCAAGGTCCGATGTGAAAAAAAACCTATCCAAAGGTGCAGTGTCACGGGAAACCGAAGCCGCCATCCGTGTGTACTTACAAAAGCGCGTCTGCTGATTGGACCGGACTGGACGTTCCTTTGTGCAGCGTACTGAGGATGCTTTTGATCGATTGCATTTCTTCGCACTAGCCCCTCCCCTCCGAGTGAACAGAACTGACCATCCCACGAGCACTGCAGACGTTGACATGTGGAGCCATGGATGGGGGGTTAACTCCGAGTTGGAGGGGTCGTGACACGTACGGGGAGGGGGTTAACTCCGAGTTGGAGGTTCATGCATTCGAAATGCGCTGGTCTGTATTTCAGAGGGGTCAATGTGACCACGGGGCAAGGGCTAACTCCGAGTTGGAGGTGATGCCATACGAAATGTCTAGGGTCTGTATTTCCTTAGGGGTCAACATTAACACGGGGTAGTAATCACCTCGGTCGAGCGGAGTTCCAAGTTACGGTTTCCGATGCAGGCAAGTCGTGACAGTCCTGTGAAAACGTTCTTCGGAGTGATCTCGGCGCCATCATTTGCAAGTTACCTTGGTCGCGGGCGTGCCGCTGCATTCGCAAATGACAATAAGCCGTGACCCAATGGCGTGGACGAGATTTGTTCGGTGCGTTTGGTGAGTGTTGGATTGACTTATTTGCTGGAATAGGTTCAATACCCGTATGGCAGTCACTGGGCTTGGGCGACGTTGTTCTTCGTGGAACGGTCGCGTCTATGACCTTGGCTCTCTCCAGAGAGTACTTACCATGTAGTTCGGATGGATGAGGAGTATACTGTACGTGGCGTTCAAGCACCGACGATCGGATGCCACGGTTCTGAAAAGATGAATCTCGCCACCGTGAGAATGGGCCCGCAGACCGACACTGGCACATCGTTGACCTTTCACTCCACAAATCTAGGTCATACAGTAGAGCAGAGCGGCACAAACTTGCCATGGGTTCAAGAGATCTATCTGATTCTTTGTCTCGCTTTGGTTCCGTCTCGCTCTGTTCCGGACGGCGAACTCGAGAGGAGTTGATGGCGGCGGATTACCTCCGATGGGAATAACGATTTTTCGATTGGAATATGATGAACAGGATAGGATGAAATGAAGAAACGGAAAACAATCCCGCCGCTTTCAGGGTGTCTTTTTCGTTTCCGTGTCGATGAGCCCTGGATGGGGGGGACCGCAAGGTCAACCACCTGCCCCCTTCATACGGTGCTCACTCGTTCGATGCCGTGCCAACCCTTGGCAAGGGGGAAGCTTCCATGCAAATCAACCAGCCGCTTGGCACGTCCTACTTATCTTGATTACAGCCGCCGGGTAATGCCTCGAGGAGTGTTTATCAGAAGCCATTACGAACGTCATCCCAATGCTTCTGCGCCAACCAACTTGCGAACGCCTTTCACCCTTTCCTTGGATCCTCGCCCCATGTCCAAGCCCACACGCCTCGTTGCCATATGATCCACTTCCATGATGGTTTGCGCAGCCCATATTTCAGATATGAAGGGACTCGTTGGCAACACCGACCGCCCGTAACTCCGATCGTGGGGATCTCTTGCACACGACCGGGATCACGAACCAAGAGCGCCAGAATCGTCACATTGGGGTATGTAATGCTTGGAGCTTGGAGGGCTCAATCTACCCTTTACGTTGCCCTCTTCCCACGTGTCCGCACCACATGGACCGTGCCAACGTTGTCGCACGCGGTCCCCTTTCCACCCTTTTTGCCTTTTTGCACATACAACAGACACAGCTCGTGGGCGATACACGCTGACAGAGACCATGATGCGTACGTATGTAGCATCCTTCTTCTCTCCTCTTCTTCGGACCTCCGAGGGAATGGCCAAGACGACACGAGTACCATGGTTGTAGACTCGGGCCGGGATCTAGGGCCGCTCCTGGCCGTGGTCACGCAGTGACGGTACGTTGGTCGGACCATGTCCATGTGTTGAACGCGTCGCCTCTATGCAAGTTACGGCACAAACGCCAGTTCGCGGTACGAGGTTGAAGGGACTCTGGATATGGAAGGTTGTCACCCATGAGTTGCGTAGTAAGGTCAAATTGCGTACGTGATGGAGAAACATTGTACCCTGGGACGAAACGATTTTCACAGGGATCGGAGAATCGGGACGGGTTCACGAACGGGATGACAGCAAGATCTGGCAGGGGATCCTGAATCATACATACACTGCCAGACAGAGTTCACGTTCTGGAGAGGGGCGTGTGGGCATGAGTTTGAAGGGACATCATGGGACACCGTCCTAATGCAGAAACCATTTGACATTTTGTTGACAAGGAGATTGCACTGGACGGAGGGTACAGTAAGCTATCCGTTTGTGACAACATTGACTAGGCTATAAAGACGATCCACCCGCGAGGCTCAGCAATCCGGTCCAGGGACTTACCAACCACCCTGAATGCAGCAAAAATAAGTCATTAAATAGCCGCAAAAAGAGTAACGAGCTTGTTAAAACGGCCGCGGGGGACGAATATCCTGAAATATCTTGAGGGGAGAGGGAGCGCCGGTCAACATTTCTTCGACGCGGTGCTTTTCGAGGGCTCTGAGATGGCTTGGTGGTTTCCTATTCGAGTTATTTCCATCAACCGGATACTATTAGTGGGGCAAGGATGTACCGCTGACCCTGATCCACGGCGAAGAAGTGTGCGCGCGGGAAGACCGGAGATGAGTGGATACGGTCAGAGGTTGCGCTAGGAGGTCTCACCACACTAGAAGACTGTGCGTGGAAGCGTAGCAAGTGGCCGCCGGTTTGAAGGAGAGCACGATTAGTCAGCACGCAACACAACGTGCAGTATGAAACGATATGGGCGCCGGTTTGCACCGATCAAAATGGTCCGTCGAGTCGGACGGTTCGCGATCCAGTCGTCCAAGGGGAAGGAGGGCACGATACGAACGAACAAAGTCGTCGTCTTTAACTACGTCGCATTAAAAAACCTGGATAAAAATACGGAAAGCATAAATATCGACGAGCAATATTGATAGTGAGGATTTGAGGCTATTATTTTTGGCGCACTTGCCCCCAAAAGCGATCTTGATCAGGCACAATAAGCCGGTGGCCGACTGGGGTTAGGATGGTGGAGAAGAAGGGTCGTAGGGGATCCCAAGCGAGGGGAGGGAAATGGAGGCAAGGCATGTGCGACGGAAAACAAATGACGCATGCAAACATTCCTGATGAGGGATGGCACTTTTGAACGGGAGCCCGTAATCCCTTTGATGATGACTCAGCGACCTGGAGGCGATGAAGGAGAATGATAAGGTGTGTGAAATGCATCACCCGAGGAGTGCATGGAGATGAAAGAAGAGACATGCTGGTGTTGGGCATGAACGACTGCAACAAGGGTGAGACCGAGTCTGCAGGTTCTGACTGTCGTGGTCGCTTGGTTGAGTCGTAGTCGAGCCAGGAGACGATGCTACTTGCATCAGTGCTGCGGAGATGGGATACGGACAGTGGGAACAAGGTGGGTAAAGCAAACAAGCAATGGCAGGGGACATTCGGGCACTCTGATTGGGTCGCACAGCTGACCCTCTCCATTTCCTAATTCGGCAAACAGAGCGACCCCGTAGTTCACAAGGGTCGTTTTTCTTGCCAAGAATGGAAATCAGTGGCGAATCCGGGGCTGATCCGGAATGGATGGGAGATCGCGATCTGGAAACCCGGATCTGTGACTGAATCTGATGAGCGCCGTTTGGCGTTGTTGCATTCGGCACCCGGTCGCGGAATAATTACATGCTGCCAGTAGAAAGATACAAACTTCAAAGACCCTCACCCAAAAGACTCCCATCCATCCTGCTCGTCGCCCTTCTCTTTGACCCGTACTCCCATCATCTCTCTCCCCTCCCTTGCGCACTTCCCTCTCAAGAAATGGGTAGGAGAAAGATCGAAATTCAGCCCATCACCGTACGTCCTGCTTCCATTCGGTACAAGCGACTATTCTCGCATCTCCTGCTACCCCGTCCTCTCCAATTTTACTTGCACTCCTCCCTGTTCCATCTTTGACTCGTAATCGCTAACAACTTCTTATACATAGCACGAGCGTAACCGCTCTGTCACTTTTTTAAAGGTAGCCTTTCGGCTATTTTTGTTTTCCCCCCGGCTTGGCACTTATTATTATCTTCTCCTCGTCATTGATCCATAGCGCAAGAACGGCCTCTTCAAGAAGGCGTATGAACTTGGTGTTCTTTGCTCCGTCGATGTAGCCGTCATCATATTCGGTTCATACTTCCCTTTCTTCATCCGCTCACCTCATTCATCCCCGTATTCTCCAGAGGAACGTGCCGGTCATCACCTCAAGCTTTACCAATATTGCTCCGGTGACATTCATGACATCGTACAACGCCATGTCAGAGTATGTCACCCCCACATCCCTCGCGAATACTTCTCATTCCCCTCCCGCTAGTATGACGGAGAAAAGGACACGCGCACTCCTCACGACTTTGCTAACAACGCAAACACCAAACTACTCGACGATGCTGGCGATGGCGACGATGACGATGTGGATGACGACGACCCCGACTCCAATCTACGTGGTGGAAACAGGAAACGCTTGGATACAAAGTCGAAACAAGAGTATGGTAGCAATGGCAAACTTGTTCCTCCGGGAGCGGATTTGGGGTTGAACGTTGATGTTTGTACCAACGCATTCATGGCTGCCACGCATTAATCCCCCAATTCCAGATGAGCGATTACCCGCTCCACCGACCAATGACTATTCCTCAGCCACCTATGCCCCTTCACCCTTCTGCACAACTGCCAGCCGCAAGCGGCGCTTCGCTTCCCATCTCAACGGAACGGCATACCTCTTCTGGTCGGTTGATCCCTGCCAACAATCAACTTAGCTCTCAAAAGAAGCCCCGTCTAGCTCCTAGCGTCAGCGCAGGCAGTAACCCAAAAGTCAATCCCGATGATTCCATGTATACCGCCGGCTACCTCCCTTCTCCTACCTCCGCGCACCCGTCGAACAATTACCGGCAAAATGGCCAGACCTCACATCAACACCCTTACAATTACCTCGGCGTCGCTTCCTCCAGCCCGCAGCAGACGTTTCTTCCCTCGTCCTCCTTTGACTTTCCATCTTCCTCAAGAGGTGCCCCGATATCGTCACGGACTGCTGGGTACAATTCACGATCATCAGCCGCATACCCTCAACACCAGGAAGCCCAGTTACAAGGAATTTATCACCAGCTAATGCGACATAATCTACCGCCTGGTCAATCTCCAAATAGCTCCAACTCACGCTCCCAACAGTCCCCAGACTTGCTTTCGGCGTTTTTGGACAACGGTGACGATCAACGACCGCCGCCAGCACAGTCATCGCATTTTACTCCGTTAGACTGGCCTTCGCATGCTTCGTCGCAACAACATCCACAAGCACCGCCACCGCCGCAGCAGGAATCAGGTGGGAATTCCCGTCCATCTCAACATTGCTGCGCAACTCAATCATTGACAGGACACTCTGGTGACACGAGCTGGCTCGATTTCCTGTCACACAGTGCGCCACAACCCGGCGGACAACAACTTCATATGACGCTCCCAGCCGCCAATGGGAGAGACGGGCTATCATGGGAGCGCGATCGAGACATGGATCACTACAGTCCTTCAGAGCGCGGAGGTGGAAATATCGATAAGAGCATGGCGAATGGTACGGGGCTTATTTCACCCCCATCACGCAAGCGACCCCGCGCGGATTCAGTGGCAGACGATAACCGACGACCGTCGCCGATCACGCGGGTTAAAGCTAGCATTGGTCAGGATTCACTGGATCCAAATGGTGATGCCCATGGACCTGGTATAAAAGAGGAATGAGATTGAATCTGCTAGACTCTTTTCTCTCCCTCGGTGCTGACATCCTCATTCACAAACACGCTGAACTATTGACGATGTTATAGCCCTACTCTGACCAGTTGTTTTCACCCTTGTTTCTCGAGAGAGACTTGAAGCTAATGATGAGACACTATTTGCTGTCAAAAACGAGTATGTACTAGTAGGAGTACTTGCGAGGACATTTTTGTTATCTTGTTTCGCAAACTACTGTTGTTGTGGCTTGCGGGAGGATCCAGTGTCTTCACCTCAGTTGCTGCGTGCGACGCGACCCAACGAGGACGTACGACCAATGGTCATGTGCCTATCTAATCCACGATAATCTACATAACGTTCCCAACGTATCGGACGAGATCGCGAACGAAAGGATAAACACACGTTTGTGTTTTACAGTCGACGCTTCCGCCTCCGTCCCGTCGCAACCTGAAGTGGGTCCAACGTTCGACTGCGGATCCACGGTCATATCGCATTGCCTCGTGGTGATCGCTCCGACGGAGGAGATCCCCACAAGAACTACGTACTCACTGGTCGACGTCCTGACCTGACCTGGATGGGGAGTTTCCACTGAGAGTTTACCGTTCATGTACCAGCCTTGACGGGGGCGTGTCGTGCACGTCACGACGATGGCAGTACAGGCATGTCTGGTGGGTGCTGTATGAGCGGTGGACGAACGACCCGTCAGAACTGGGAGCATTCTGGTACGCTCGCGGAGGGGGGCTGTGAAGAAATATCCCGGGAAGTAGTGTGATTCCCGGTCAGAGTCGTTTGCGCTGGCACGTCTACGTGCGCCCAGTAGGGTAGGTTCGTCTGTCGGAGCCGGCGACGTGACATGGCGGACGTGTCGCCTGCTCGTACGCGAAACGTTAGTCCCCTGTCTGGCACGTTCGGCCGAGTGACTGGCATCATCATGACGTCCAGGCAAGCAACTGCGCCTATTCCGACGGAAACCCCGTCTCTCCGTACAAACGCCAAACGTTGCTCTGAACGGCACAGCTTCCCTTACCCCGCGGTCGCGAATAGAAGCGCGACGAAGCGATAACCCATCCCGTCGAGTGACACCAAGTATTTCCTTGAGAAAACAAAACAAACCAAATCAAAAAAAAAAAAAGGAAAAAGTTACTCGCTTCGTCTTCGTCCATCGTGCTTGGCCTAGTAACCTCATGATTGATATATTGCATGTTCATGTATCATCCATGTGCGGTATTCAGGCGGCCCCAATTCGGCCTTCCATTTCTGATTCAAAACTCTCTCTGGCTCCGCTTTTCGTCGAAGGACGGATGGCGGTGAGGATGCTTCTCGTCCGTTCAGGCAGGATTACCATATGGTCCATGATTGTAGACAAGCCTAACCAAATTTGTAAATGCGTGGGCGTGGACGTTGATCAGCCCCGTATGCGCCGCTCTGCGAAGCGCCGTTGGACTGATCTCACGCAACCGTCTTGTTTGCGATGAGACCGTGGGTACTTTGACGAGGAAGCAAGGAAACGAGTGTCATATCAGGCAAGGAGGTGTGCTGACAAGACGACTTTTTAGCAAAACGAACGACGACGCCCAGCGTTGCAAGTAGGATCATATCACCAACGCACTCAGGCTTATGACGTGTGCCTCGCGCTTCACTCGCGGATTTTGGTTTCAATAAAGCCGGCCCTTGTGATTCGTCGAAGCCACGTTCAAATCCGCTCAAGCGTCTTCGAATCGTATAATGACTATGACGACACGATCAATTTTTTTTTGATATGGGTATCATGTTCGATATGAGCGAGTGAACTGAACCTTGCGCCCGCTCGGGTCAGACCCTGACCGGTTGGATCATCGATTTGCTGTGGGTGGCAGGATCTGCCTTTGACTACATTTGGCGTGAGATGGTCTGACGCTCGTAAGTGCACTGATTAGAGGGCGAACACTATTGAGGATATGTTGTCGCTTCACTAGCAAACGAATCTCTATTTGACGAAAGGTTGACGTTTGAGTCGCCCATTGACTTGTCCAGCATGGCAGGTACCAATCACAAGATGAGTGGGAACACGTGTGATGTCAGATGGTTGGTAGGCATGGTGTTATCATCAAATCCAGCCTGCTCTAACCTATCACCGAGGGAAAGATGGTACAGCCTCGTCAGTCAGTGTCCATTTGCCTCGAATGATACATACAGCTTCAACACGGGAAGCCATCGGGGCACGTTGTATTGGCGTTCGAGTACGTGGCGCCCTGCGGTGGTCTCCCTGGCCAGCTCATGATATACGATTCGGATAACTGTGTGGTTATGACATTGAGAACGCGGCACCCTGAAAGGTACTCCGCAGCCACTTCTTCAGGATAACTGATTCATTGCTTATATAGAAGATACGGAAATCACATTTTGATGCACCTGATAAGCATATATTGTAATAGTCCAGAACGATGACCGTCCGTGATGTTACATGCATGGATATCACGTACCTTTTCCCCTGGTGCATTTCTGCATGAACCGGGTTTTGAGTGTTTGAAATGACTACGGCAAAGTCAGCATGCGGTCATCGAGGCTCAACGTTCAACCTTTGAAGCGCTCATCAACACGGCAACATATGGCGAGACGTTTCAAGAGTGGTTGTTCAATCCAAAACTGACGGTCATTAAAAGTTTCATACATCAAGACACTTGTTCGTGATGTGAACCCGACGAAACCATACCGACCGAGGTACCTGACATTCAGAGCGTACCTTGTGGATGCCGGATCTCCAACGCATAGCCACGCTGACGCACGGAACGTGTAGCCCGTCTACGTTTCCCTGTGAAGCTGCCCCATGCGCTGGCTCAAACCAAATGGGACGTGGGATCCATGTCGTCACAGATCGCACGACGCGAAAAAGGCCTGATGTTGAACCGTCCGGAGATCATCGCCGTGATCTGCAGGGACGCCTGGGAGTAACTGCTCTGAGCGATATAGTCGGCGAGGTTCGAAGTTGAGAGGTGGTGTGCTTCGGGTGCGTCGTGGTAACGAAAAAAAGAGCTGAAGCCTTGCCATCTGTCTGTTCGCTTTTTCCATTTACAAGGACGCCACCTGGCACTATTTTACATTTGGGCCCCAGCTATGGCGATAACGGAACAGATCATGCTCACCGTATTCGGAAGACCTCGGGAGTTTTTCTGCACGACAGTTTAACACAGGTGTTGGGCAGGCATCAGCAAGACCTCGTTGAAGTTGAACGAGCTCAACGTTTTGCATGGTCACTGGTCACGCCCTCATCACTGAGTCACGCTCTATCGCATGTCGTTCAAGGCTTGTCCTGGACCGTCATCTGGCCTGGCTGTCAGCTACACAACACACTTTTCTTGTTATCGGGAATTTTCAACTCGGAGAATCCCTCCTAGGATATAATGCCATTTTATTGTCGTCCGTGTGTTCACCCACACCGACTCGTTCCGTAGCTTTTGAAAATTCGTTCTGCCGCCCGCTGTCCAAGCCTATGATGCCTTGCAATTGGTTAGACTCAGATCGCACTTCCTGTGCATTTCCCTGTGCAACCTTCTATCAGTCCCATTGCTGACCTCCCGATTGTTAATGGTCCTCAGATGGTTTCACCAAATCGTGAGTAGCATCCGCTTTCACTTCCTTTTAGTTGCTGGAACCTCTCTTGGGGACCAATTATCACTGGGCAGAAAGTATGTCCGCTCTTTCGTCATGTATGCAGGACTACGACGACAAACTATTCGTAAAGGGCGACAACTATCAAATTAACGTCACAAGCTACTTGACCGATAATACCGGGTACTCGCTGGAACGACCATTCTCAGTGGCTTTATCCTCTTTTTATTTTTATAACTGACAGGCAGCATTGGCACGGCATTTCACAATCGGATGGTTCAACCTACGTCACTCAGTGTCCAATCGCCCCCGGAAATTCATTCTTGTACAGTTTCAGCGCGGGGGTTGGTACCGACCGACCGACCGACTGACTTTATGTTCTTGGCAGTGGCATGTCGATCAGCTTTGTCGAAGTTGGGAGGCATTCATGACCACCTTTCACTCGACGGTGCACGTTTTCGGGGTTCATCATGATTGACTTGTCTTACAGACACGTCGTGCGCTTTTGTCCGTACCGTTGTCCGCATCAGGACTAAGTTCCCTTGCCCTCCCAGCGCACCGGTGCCTTGCGTCTCATCACCACACGCTACCATACTTACCTCGAGAAGTCTGACCCATATGTAGACTGGTTGCGCACTCGAACCACGCATCGTAAAGCAGGGAGCAACATTTTGTTTTCCACAATCCACATACCGCATAATTACTTAAAACTTGGAAGGAAACCACCTCAAGTGTGATGTAAAAACACGTTAAACAAAAGAAGAAAAGAAAAAAAAGTTTAAACAACATTGAATGCTGCATATCGTCCAAAGGGCCCCTTGGAACTCCCCGCCTTTTTACCGATTCCGATAACCAAACCCTTCGAAATAACCCGAGTCACGCATAAACGACGTCCAACG
Source organism: Boletus pseudopeckii (assembly GCA_038092915.1). Taxonomy (NCBI): domain Eukaryota; kingdom Fungi; phylum Basidiomycota; class Agaricomycetes; order Boletales; family Boletaceae; genus Boletus; species Boletus pseudopeckii. The sequence continues at coordinate 28,130 of JBBPRH010000151.1, forward strand.
TTCGTCCAGCCGCGACTCTTGAGAGACCAACCCGAGCTCAGTCAGCTCCGAGGGTGCCGCCGACTGCACGGCTGGTTGCTGTGACGACTGCGGTTGTGTGTGTTGATACGCATTCGCAGGCGGTGGTACAGACGACGATGGTTCGTAGGAATGTGGATGATGGGCCGTATATCCGTGTGATTGGGACGCGTTCGCCGCCGCCGCCGAATACGGTGCTGAGCTGAATTGGTTGGGGGCTCCCGAGGATGGCTGGGTCCAAGAGTATGACGGCGACGTCACTGTTAAATGTTCGTGCGCCGTATGCTGAGGGACGGGCTGCGACTGAGACGTACTAGGTGGTACCAGCGGTGGGGGAGGGTGAGGGTGCTGTGGTGTGTATGGATAGTGGGATCGCCGTGGTGGTCGCCACTGAGGTATGACCTGTGGTTGAACGCCAGCACTCGTATACTCTGCAGGGCGGATCGGATAGGGCAGTTGATCCCGCTCGGTTTGTGCCCAGCGGTCAGCAGAGGAGGTAGAGCTCTCCGGTCGATACAACTGTGAGGCGGATGGTTCTGGGTGGCTGCCTGGGTACGGTACGAACCCAGAAGCACGCACCCCTTCAGGTGCTTGCTTTGACTTTGCCAGGCGCATCGTCGACACAAACCGCGTTCTACCAGCAAATATTGCCAGTTCGTCGTCATCACCCTCTTCCTTGACTGAGTCCCACTGTTGTCCCAACTGGCTAGACGGCTTCTCGTTCTGAGATGCAGCCAGTGCGTTGTGTGCCTTCTCACTCAACTTGGTCAGGATTGGCTATAAGAATGGTCCAGTGAGCGAAGCGAGAAGTCGAGTTACAGTTTCAGCAGATCTCACAAGTGCTTTCGCTGCCCTACGACTGCGGGGAGCGGCCTTCGTGAAAAGCACACAGGCCTCATCGAGCTCCTTAATCGCGTTGGACGCCAGGGGAGAGCGAGGTCCACGAGTCACGATAGTACCAAAGACAATCTGTGTCAAAAACCATCAGTAAACGACAAACTATGTAACAAATGATCTCCAAACCGCTGCCGAGAAAGCATACGTCCACGTCGACCAGAATCGCTCACAAAGATGGGGGTGGGTTGCGTACTGCGCTCCTATTGTCCGCAGTATAGTTGAAGAGGCACGATAAGTGGCGAGGAACGACGGCGCATATTGGCTTTTCAGGGGATTGACGGGGTTTTCTATGATGGCCTGCGCAAAGAAACTTCGATGTATATAAAGCAAGACTGATGCGTGATACCACGATGGTTGGGTGACTACTTGTCCGGGGAACCGAAAGAACGCGACTTACTAACTTCTCGTGCATGCGCCATGACAAAACGGCCCATGGACACAGCGATTTCCAAGTCTTCTGAGACAATAGTCGGCACGGGGGCAGCTACTGACGTAGCTACATTTGCCGCCTGTTCAGGTATGAGGAACTCGCGCACTTTACGATCAAGTTCAATGATCGTTGAATAGCTAGGTATTTCGGCAGTCAAGGTCCGTGCAGCAACTTCAGCCACACATTCTAACGAAAACCGGTAACCCCATGACTCAACTGCAGACGATTAAGAAAAAAGATTGAGCTGATGGTAAACGAAGCACACGACCACGCACATGGATCAGCGTCGGCCTCCTCTTTCTCGCTGGAATTCCCACTCCCTGGAAATTTGCAGTCAACGTAGGCTCGGGTGAAGCTTGGTGGTCTGCCTGTGCTGAGGCTCTTCAGGTAGACAAGACGTCAGCCAGATAGGTATCAAAACCCATGACCTTTACCTACATGCCAAACATCCGCAACGAAGAGATCCCAAAAGAGAACACGGCGCCGTTCCACAATTTTGTCAGGCAAGCCCCATCTTGTACTATCCCGATCTAACCCCATAGGTCAGGTCCTAACAACTTGTTTTAATATAGATGTGATACTCACGGAGTCCAACCTGGTAAAATGGAAACGGATAAGCATCAATAACAGTGATCTCTCAGGAGATAAGACGCACAGTTTGGGACAGATGCGCAGCGAGAACAATCAACGACCATGTGGTCTCCATGCTAGTCTCCTTTGCCGACAACTCATTTCCACTCATGGCGTTGTAAATACTGAGCATATGAAGTACTTGGATGGTCACCAGGGACGGCTTTTCCAGCACAGGCTGCAAACAAATAGCTGCGCGCGCTATCTGATGGTAGTGCTCTGCTTCTGCATTCCCTGGTTCTTGTGTAAGATCAACAAGGGCACCAATTGCGAACACGAGGAAGAGCAGTGCGAGATCATGGGCGTTTTTGTTGTCATCCGCCTTAAGGGGTCCATTCGAGTAATATATCGGAAGGAGCTCGTCCACGATCTGGTCCTTGGATACACCATGGAACAACCAACCAGCCTGTTTACAGTACGTTTGCGTTAGGTAACTTGCGCGTTCCCAGTTCGGCAACTGTCCCTCAATCAAATCACGGACGGCACCGGTTGGACCCATTGGGGTAAACGGAAACGCCTGCGAAAACGTTCGAAGTTCCTGGGGCAACGGGGGAGTCTCCGAGTCCCTTGCCGAATCTGGTGTCGAAGAGCCCGGCCCGTCTTGCTGGGCCATGTTATCAGACTGATGATGATGAGATAAACATGGATGTTCAACGTTTAAAAAGAGGATGAGAACTTGCCATCAAGAGACACTAACATAAAGCGGGGATCGAGGTTAAAATAACACAGAAACGTGTGCAATCGTCAATGAGAAACTCACTTCCGGTCCACCGGTAGGTCCAAAGAAGCGTGATATACCATGGTCGGTGATTGAGAGTGTTCCAAAAGCATCCAACACTTCTGGTGGGTGGGGCGGGGTCCCGGACTCATCGGGTGGGATGAATGACTCGTCGTCTTTGTGATTGACGCCCAAAAGGTCTTCTCGAAGGAGTGGGTGAGGCTCCGTCGAGTGCTGGGACTGGAGTTCGCTTAAGGCATCTTCAAGTTGCCGGATCCGCTCGCCCATTTTAGATATCCGGCGATGAAGATGCTCGGTGGCCGCGAGAACGAACCTAACATGAGCCCGCTTAGAAGAAGATTGCCGGCAAAAAAAGTTACATTGTCATACCGGGTTCCTTGGCCAGTAGACAAGCTGCCTGTGGAAAATCCCATCAATTATGCAAGTAGAACACCGGGACAACGAGACAACGAACCATTCGGGCACAACGCTGCGCAACCCCTCCTCTGCGCGATAGTGTGTTGAGCAATCTATCGCTCGACTGATAGACGGGCAGAACAAACCTACCTGGCACGATTGGCAAGGGATTTGCTTGTCACACTTTATCTTCAGCCTTTCGGGTGTGGCATTAGGTCAGAATGTGGAAAGGGGTGCATAACATGCGCGGTGATCGCACCTCCTACACTCAGCGCACGAGATTTGCCCATTATTCCTCTTCTGCTCTATTTCGCGTGCGTGGCCTCCATCAAATCTGTACTCCTCAGTCTCTCTACGACTTGCTTTGCGTTTCAACTTTCCCTTGGTGAGTTCTGGTGGCATCGAACGTAGCTGGGAGGGGAAGACCAGACTGCACGGTTTCTGCCTGGGAGAGAGTTAAATGTGCCGTGCTGGTGTGAAAATCCAACGACAATTAATTGGATTGTCAGAGACGTGCCTCACTTGATATCAAAAAAAAAATTTATGAAAACCCGAGAAAAAGGAAAGAGGAAACGTTATCCAACACATAACGCGTTGCAGGGCCATCAGCCGCTAGCCATCCTACTACAGTACTCACTCGTTTGCTACTCTCCCGACCGACTCGGAATCCCTTCTACATAGCAGGGAATACTCTGCTCGCCTCTCGTGGTGCATAAAGATTCAGAGTTTCTCCTAATAATAACTTGGCCCTGTGTCACAGGTTTTACACCCAGCGGCAGCATACCACCAGCCAACGTCTGCTCCCCTCAACGTCGCCTAGGACGCCATGGATTTTGTAGAATATGAACCATATATCAATCCATCGAATGAATGTCTCACCCTGAAAGGAACAAACGGACCCTGCGGCACTTGTCGGCGGGAGCGGCGAAAAGCGCTAAACCTTCTCAGTTTCGAGGGCCAGGGCGGTGGCGACAAGGGTTGCTACAGTAAACACTGGAAGAATCGGTACCCCCCTTCCGACCTCGGCTGGCTCCGTTGAAAGGCTGCGTACCGAGTCAGCCTCTATTGCTACCGCGGGGCTCGGCGCTGCAGCCTGCCCCAATGGAGGCTCTTCATTGACTGCGAGAAGGTCCGTGCAAAGCAGGCGCTGTATACTATAACTCCACGAGAGGATCATCCAGTACTCACTACCGTCGCCGCGCTCGGAAGCACCCAAGAGTTCAAACGGCCACGATGCCACACGACCGGATGACAGATTAGTCCGTTGCGGGCCCTGTTCCAATCAAAATAGGTGTTTCGGACCTGTGATTGCGATACAGCTTGACGTCAGGGCTGCGCAGAATTCAGCTCTTGACGGAAGACTGCACCCGCACGAACTGTGCACTGGCGATCTTGATTGTCGTCACGCCCCGAAGAGGCGGTGCCTGTCAAATGATGTCAGTGTTTCAGTTAACAGAAAGCTCAGAAGGATCCCAGCAGTAGCACACAAAATGAGCTCCACCTGCGTTCCCCTGCGTGGCGATTGCTTCGAATCGTACAGAAGAACCATTGTTTGTGGAGTGAACGCGCTAGAAGACAGCAAGAGAGCTTTGGAAAGAAGTAGTGTCCATGTTTCTCCAACTATGATACAGGAAAGAGGCGTAAAGAGCTTCATATTGGTGACCACCGCAGCCGTTAGAGTACTATAATTTCCGAGGAATGAAAGAGGCGCTCCGGGGCAACGGATGGAATGACGCGAGAACCTACTATCAAGCTGCGATGACATGACACGATAACGGGGTCACTTGAATTCTACCACCACCCGGGGAAGTGATATCACTGCAAGAGCACTTCGAATGAAACGGCGTAAAGAGCGCAGAAAACATACCAATGGCACCACCTTCTCGTGTGTGGAAGACATTCGAGAAGAATCGCTGTGCCAGATACGGGCACAATAGCTGGCAATCAACGTCCACAATCCGCGAACTGTTGTGCCACATTTCACAACAAACAAAGCGGAGAGATCTTTTGACATCAAAAGGAAATGTAGGTGACCAGTCGTTAGTTCATCCTCCTGGTCCCCTCCCCCAACAGTTTACCTTGTTCGCACCAACCTCGTATCCACGATGTCTCGCCTTGAAACCGTCGTCCAAGCATCTAGTCATGATCGTCGGATATCGCACCGGCTGCAGCGCATCCCATGCGGCAGATGCTATGCTGTGATTGAATACGATCGAGGGACAGAGTGGAGTGTCGTCAACGAGCTGGTGAACGAGCACTGGGAGGCGTGCCCGGGGAAGCTACATGGGAGGCCGGCCGGCATGGCGCGTACACCTACCTCTCCGCCCGACACAACGATCGTGTCACCTCCACCAATAGCCTCGAATCAGCAAAGCAGCTCAAATCTAGTCGCAGAGTCCGTTAGTTCCCTGAACAACACTTGGATCTCGGCGGGGTGTGAGAGGAAGCGGAGGACCTTGGACCAACGAAAGTTGGTGCTCGAGCAAGACGAGTACGCTAAAAACGTAACGACGAAGAGCGTTGTTTGCGGAGGATGCCACAAGGAAATCAGCCTCGATAAGAGGTCCGAGTATTATCCCGGTTTATGGGTCAAGCATAAAGGTAAATGCCCCAGCATCGAGAAGCTCGAGGTCAGTAGGGTCTAGCGGGGAAACCGGGGAATATACTGACCCTCCTGAAGCGCACCAAAGCCAAATCCCCACAAGTGCCTTGCGACGTCGTCATCTCGGCGTTTGACGGCAATGGTTACGGAGATGTGCGGCAGCTCAGCCCCGCAGAACGCAACGAGAGCCACAGTGCAGCAGCCACACTCCAATTGGTTCGCCATTATGACTCGGAGGAACCGTCCAGCGAAGACGGGGAAGAAGATGGGGGTTTACTGTCTCAAGAACCATTCCCAAGTGAGTACATCGTGTTTCATGAGTATACCCCACGCTGAGAAGAAATTAAAACGTCTGCCTTACGGTGTGTGAATGCAGCATTGAATAGCGACTTTTATCGGACTCAGCGGTTGCACGACCGCTCTGATGTGTGGGCATACCGATACGCTACCAAAGACGAAATCAACACCAACTTCTTTCGTGGCCAAGAAGAATCATACGCACGTCTGGGCGGTCGCCTCAGCCTGCAGACCGGAAGTCACTGTGAAACTCCGCGTTGTGTCATCAAGAAGAGGGTCGAACAAGCAGTTTCACAACCGGATAGTAACTTCAGGTCAACCAAGGAACTGAGCAAACCGGGTAGAGGCATTACGCCTCTATGACCCAACCTTGGCATACTGAAGCGTTTCCCCACTGAGGGACGTACCACTAGGTGGTCGGAAATTTTGCGGAGAAAGAGGGACACGGCCCGCTAGATCATCTTGTTGAGTCACTTTGTTGTTAATCTACATAAAGTAATCACGTTGTCCCTCGTCAAAACAGTAAATTATCTAATTCGTAACTCAACTCTTGAAATTTAACTTTGCGCATACGCCTCACCCCTCTTTCATTCACGTTGTCTTGGAACATGACATCGCGCCACATCCACTGAGTGGCAAAATCACGCCTCGAGGCTGCACTGGTGCATGAGGCCTGGAGGGTGCAGGAAGCTGGGAACATCCATAGACCTTCCTCTCACACCATAACATGTCTGAACGACCATATTTCGAGACCGTCCGAGTAAGCGACCAACTCCTTCCTGTTCGTAGAATGAACGTTCAGGAATCACGCCCCAGTCGTTTGTCAACGTTCCCATCACCGAACACGGAGTGGATACTGCATCTTTTCTGGAAGCCTCGGACGGGCTTGCGAACCTATTTGGTACGCTTTCCATTACGTTTTCCTGCATCCGAATCCTCCCTGATTGAGTGATGCCCGCAGATTTACTAGGCTCTGGCGTCTTCGGATTTGTCCAGGCAGACATTAAGGGCAACATTGAGGAACGCTGTTTTCTATTCACAGTTTTCTTTCCGCAAGAAGTTACTTATTCTTATCTTGGTTCTCGCAGGGTGTTCGGTCGCGCTATCGAGATGCTTCGCAGAGTTCGACAACACTCGAGAATCTTGTCAGAAGCGAAACGTCAGAAGGACATCGTAATGGAACTGCTTGCCTGACACGCCTTACCCGGTGAGCGACGCCCCTTGTCTCAGTCCAACATACGACTAACCAAGCCGGGAAACGACACCCGAATGATAAATTGAATAAATCCAGTGGTTTCATGTTTATATGCAAGGCGTTGCAACACATGCAACACGATCCTTGCGTAGAATTGCACGTGTGCTTCAAACGCTCCTACGACGAGGTACTCAAACATCACCACACGTTTATCGTGCGTTCGTTGGCCATCGTACGTCAACTCGCCCTGTTATTCTCGGGGCGCTCGGTCTGTAGATTTACCGGTTGCTCTTTGTTGGTTTAGGTCGCCGTCAGGGCGGTACCTTACCGCCAAGATTTTATTGCTCGCATCTCGCAAGGAGGGGACAAGGAGAAGTTCGGTACTGAGCTCGCAAAGTGGCTGAGTGGGCTCGATACCATCGCCAACCGCTTAAAGGCCTTCTTGGAAGAAGGAGGGTATGGCAGGGTGTAACAGTTGGGTTATTCTAACGCCATCCGGTGGAGAATCGTGGTAATAGAATTCCGCCACGTGTGTCAGTATACATGTTCTTTCTCTGTAGTGGCAGTCGTGAGCAAGGATCCCACCCATACCATAGGAGGCGGCGAGCAAGTCAGAGTCCGCGGATTTGGTAGATCAAAGCAGCGATGCTCTTTACCTGTACACCACAGTTTCCCGCAAGCTATATCAGGTTATCGTGTCGAATCAGGATCAGGAATTCTGTTCGCTAGCCCGATGGGAGATCAAATGATATTTGATAGTGATCTGTGTGGTCAAATCAGTGACAGAGACACGTCGAATCATTGACTGACTCGGTCCGGACACGTCTTGTACAACTGATAACATACTCTGAAGAGTGTCATATCAGGATTGGGCGCAGAGACTAGCCAGAATATGTTGCAAAGTTGCCAAAAAAGACGTGTTCCGTGCCTCAATTAAGGATGTTATCGCGATCGACGACGAGATGGCCACGGTGGCGTGACAGCACAACACGTACAAAGTACTAGCTCAAGGAGATAGGGCTTTCAACCGACGGCAGTATTACGCTGTGATTTAAAACCTAATCCTGCGGGGAAGAAGCTGAAGCTAGACTGCTAAACATTCGGGCCCCACCTCACGGCGAACATGGAAAGTGCTATTAAAACATAACGACCGGGAATCGCCCTTCGTTGCGAGTGGAACCGCGTGGACGCTGTGAGGCTAACCATATGGGTCCATGTGTTTTCCTGAGCTATGTTAACGGCGATCAATTGAATACGACATATACTAAAGTTCCGGAGATGCGGTCGTGTTATACCAATTTTTTCGATTACATTGAAAAAAGTTCTTCACATGGAATTAAAAAAAAATAAAAACAATAAAGTAAAATAAAAACAAAGAATGGAAAACAAATCAACAGTTTTGAATGGGGGCTTGTGATCATGTTCCAAGGGCTGTCCAAAATAGGTTGTGGCTCAAGTTCGAAGTAACATCGCACGTATGGTTTATGCCTTGTCACGCGAGAACCTTGGGAGATGCCGTGAGGAAGACAAGGACGACGTGGAAAACGCTGGTTATGTTTGATGAGTGATTGACACTCAAACACAAGAGAAAAGATTGCAAGGGTGGGACAAGTCATAGGGGTGACACGACACCACGCGGAGGCAACTCCGGGCCACCACGACATGAAGCGAGCAAACATAGAGATCCGAGGGAGCAAGATAAACGCTGGTATGTAAGAGAAGACACAGAGATGGAAAGTGAGTGACCACACGTCTGAATTGCCCTGCTAGGTGCGATCAAATCATGCCCGAAAGCATCGCATAATGATAAAGAACGGGCAAGGAGACAGCCAGAATGAAAAACTGGCGATGCGCACAGAATAATTTGATATCACCTTTCTGGAAATGCCGGATGAGAGTGACATGACGGGAGGGGAAATGAAACGTGACTGGATAAGGGAAGGTTGGGGAGGGGGAACACTTCCATGGAAACGTGCTCAGGGATTAGAGTAGCGAGGAGGTCTGCCATCGCAAACTTGCGCTCATCCGCTGCTGCAAACTTGGGGCGAGAAAAACACCTGGGAAGTGACTTACAAAGTTTCCACCCGGCAGCTACGGAAAAGAAACGGACATGTGTTTCGAGGACGTTCCTGGATAATTAACGATAAATGTTCTGCGGAGATTGAATATGTTGTGCGAATTAGGCTTTGGTTATGTTCTCGAAATCCCGGGATCTGTGACATATTTTTCTCTTGTTTCTGTAAATACGGTTTGGACCCGAACTAGCTTACACACATATTAACCCCTTCTCTCTCTCTTTCTCTCTCTCCGTGTCGTCTATCGCTTTTTTCTCTTTTTTTTTCTCCAGTGCCACTGCCTCTAATCTTTGCCTATCCGACGATATGGACCTGGTCACCCATCCGTGCGTCCTCTCCCCGTTGTGCCCATTGATCTGACGAGAAACATGACTTGTAGTGTCGCCACTTCGTTGGCATCTCCGTCGTTGTCTGCCCCCTCGTGCGCATCACCTTTTGATCCGTCTCCACGCGCACTCACCAGCGTATTAGAAGTCCTCGCAAGCGCAAGACACCCCCGGCGCGAGATCTCTCTCCCGAGGGTGACTCCAAGAGCACCAATGGCTCTCCCACAGCCCCAAAAGGCGAGTATGAAACAGGGCGCGTCATATGTGAGGTTTGTGGCGAGGGTGTTTCCTTCCGAGACGAAGCAACCGGCGGCTTTACCTTGAAACATTGGGACGCGCATCGTCAGCAGTGGTATGTCAGATCCATCTATCTGCATATCGTCCATCGACCCATCCCCCACTCCAGTGCCAACACTACTCAGTCGGTTCCAGAGCCAGTGATCTATACTCCCGAGAGCACAGCGGAGGCCCTTGCGAATCCACCTCCAAAACGACGCCGTGCTAAGCGGTCAGAAGAAGAGCGTATTGATTACCTGCGTGCAGACCCCTACGTCGCTCAATTCGAGGCCTATCGTGTCTTGTGTGCTTCCTGTGACAAGTGGATTCGCCTGCGCCCTAATTCCACGTATTGTTCCATTCCTTGGGACGCCCATAGGAAGAGTTGCCTATCAAAGAAAATGTAAGTATATATATTGGCTTATCCGGCTCCTACCGAATTTCACATTATCGCACAGAAGCACAAAGAACAGCTATGGTTTGGAAGAGCGCAATTCTCTGCTATCCAAGGATCCTGATGTCCGCAAGTTCGACGCCGAGCGCGTACTGTGTAACATTTGTGACCAGTGGCTTCCAGTCAGTTCAGAAAATCACATGCAGGCTGTGCAAAAGTGGTTGCAACACCGCTCCGTTTGTCAGAAGTACGTTGCTCAGTCGGCTGCATCCCCCAACCAACTGGAGCCTTCCTCGAGTTCTAGGTTCGTTTTTCCGGGGTTTTTTTTTTGTATCATTTGTGCTTAGTTTTGAGCGTGGGTAGACCTCACACCGATGATGCACCTCCCTGCTCCGCCGGTCCCAGTGAACTCGACGCTCCCCATGCAGGAGGCTCGCGATCTCTTTCGCAACCAAACATAGATCCCTCTCCTGCCATCCCCAAGTCTGGTGGCGCCCCAGGTTCTCCCTCTTCCTCGTTCAAGGACCTCACGCCAACTAGCTTCCCTCCAGTTCATGAGTCTCGCCGGCGAAATGCCGAACAACGAGCGGCTACTCTCAGGGCAGACCCGCTCGTCGGAGAGGTTGAACCAAATAGAGTATTCTGTACTCTCTGCAAGAAATGGGTGCAGCTTAGGCAAGACAGTTCCTACTGTGCATACCCATGGTTGCAGCATCGTGGAAAATGTTTAGCCAGATAGTGGGTCGTCTCTTTTTTAATCCTTGTCCCTCTGTCTCTCTCACACGGATGGACCTTTCTCCGGTTTGCTCATCGTCCATTCGTTCGTGATGTGGGGCGGACATTGTGGATCATTTCCCTGGGTTTAGCGAGAGACGCGCACAGAAAGCCGCTCAAGCAGCCGACGTGAGGGCCAAGGGAGGTCAACCTTCTACAGAGGATAGCCTCACCGATGACGACGCTTCCGCTGAGGACGAGCTGGACTCTGATGACGGTCTTGCCGACGGACCCGAGTCTATCCGGGCGGAAGAGAGACGCAAATTGAAGGCTCCAATACCGATAGAACCTCGACTTGCCCCGCCCCCTGCGAAGAAACAGCGGTTAACTGATAGCGCCGACAACCGACTCGGCCCGCCATGGCCATCAACATCTTCTGATGCTACAATAAGCGGCGCCTCTCTTCGGAAAACACTACCCGCGCGTGCGATACGCCCCAAAAGCAAATATGAAGCAGACGGTGTTGCCTTGGTGGAATCGGGGACGTCTGCAAACAGGTTACCTCGAAGGCTGATCTTGGGTTTGGCGGATCTGGACTCGGTGCATGGCCGGTACGTGATTCTAGTCTTTCCATTTTCCTTTTCCCTTCTTGCTCTCTTCTCTCTATTTTTATTCGTTTTGAGAAACGGAATTGTTGATCTTTTTTTTTTTTGTTTAAATATTTTGTAGCATGAATTTCATATTCTCATCCATTGCATATCTCTTCATGGCTACCTACGAATCGACTGACGACATGACGATATCCTCGTTACTGACTTACCTCAATGCTGCTATGCCGCCGGATAAACACGAAGACTTTGACACTGCTGAGGTCGCCAAAGCTGTCGCTGCCCTCTCGGATAAGGGTGACATCATTTTCGAAGGCGACACACTGCGCCTGCCAGATTGAGGCGTTCCATTATTTTTCTCCTGCACTGTATACAATCCTCTGCTCTCTGCCCATCCCCACGCATTGTATTCTATTGTGTTTTTTTTTTCTTGGTGTCTTGGACGTCCCCCGCCTGCTGGACAACTGCTTACACCCCTCAAACCACGACCGCATTACTGATACCTTCTTGAACGGTTTTATCTCTATCTTGCTTACGTGTCGTATATCACCGCCGTGTTCTTCTGTATATCCCCGTCCCCCCACCACGTGTGTCCTTGTTCGGCTCGCTTTTATGATCGTATGGACAGTGGTCGCGCGTACGTCTTGTTGCTAAGCACTCTGCATGCTCTTGTATAACCTATCTGTCTATACCAACTCATGTTTGTATCAATGTCAAGAGTTTCTATCTATCTCCCTTTTTTTTTGATGAACATGTTTTTGAATGCATACACCAGATGGGCAGTCAACAAGTACGACATGATGGCAGTACGACAAAAAGAGAAGCGAAAAAAAAGACAGGCCAACGAAAGAGTTTGCAAAAGGAGCTTGCACCACAGTCCACCGAGAGCGGGTACGTGGCGATGTTAATTCAACGACGTCTCGGTGCTTTCTTCCTCTGTCCAGTGCCAGTGCTAGTTCCAGTGCCAGAAGTTGGAGCCACGGTCTGCGGGGAGCTTCAAGTCAAGGAAACACGACGCGGGAGAAAAAAACCAAACCTGGTCGACGGCCAAATTTTTCACCCCAGTTTCCTTGCCGTGCTTCTATACCATGAAGGGGTGACCCAGAGCACAAGGTCGAAAAGAAAAGAAGAGTGGCAGAAGAAAAAAAAAAAAAAAAAGTGCGGTCAAAAACAGATCAACGACGGGATAGAAATAGATGGATGTACCACTCGCCGCGCGGGCCGCGAGGACCCGTCCTCGACCTCGTCGGCGAACGTGACTCGTTTCCCCGTCGCCACTGATAAGTTTTCATCTTCGAAGTCTGCGATGTCATCGGTGTCTTCTCTGCAAAGTTTGGCGAAAATGGAGTGGCCAGTTGATCGACTCGAAGGACCAGGGCCCGGGGTAGAAGGATTCACGGAGGCCCCATCAGCAGCCCCGTGAGTTGCGTTGGTCGACCAGCCCTCGTGTCCAGCGCCGCGGGTTTCCGGCTGATGATCGGACGATGGTCCTTGCGGCTTTGTGACATCGACGGCCATTGAGTTACTTTGTTCGTCAGTACCTTTTGTGGATGCCGACCCAGACTGTAATTTTGCATATTCGGGTCAGCAAGAACACCGAACCGAAATTTCGCTAACCTCATTGTAGATTCGGCGCGCTAGGACACTTTCCAATTGTGCGATCCTTGTCTCGTGTTGTTTAATCATATTGTCACGCTCCAAACAGTCTTGTTACTCAGAATTCACGATAGCTTGTAATACATACCCGTTTAATTTCGTTGGTCTTATCGACCATCTCCCGATCGTGGATTGCTCGGGCCTTTTGCATTAACAGAGCAACCAACGCCTTCTCGTCGTCATTCTATGGGGAGTAGCTGCCGTCATCGCAGAGCAACCACGGAAATGGAAATCACCAAGTCATTATTCTCGTATCGGCGGGATATAGTCACAGCTCGGTCTGCTAATCGCTTTTCGGTCGCTTCCAAGTCGGCGATGCGCACCTTCAGGCTTGCAACTTCTCGCTCGCGTTCAGTGGACGGGGCTTCGGCCGCGGCGAGTCGTTTCGCCATATCCTGCACATGATAGTCTTTCTGAGCAAGCTCCGCGAGGAGTGACTTGACCTTAGTTTCTGTTTCCTGCACTTGACCAAATGCCTCATCCTTGCCTAACCTCTCCGTTTCTAACAAGGATTGGAACGCGCCCTCCTTGCGGGACAACTCGATCTGAACGGCTTGGAACGAAGCGGTTTTCGCTTCAAGCTCCTTGTCTGCACGATCAAGTCTGGACTTCAACACCCCGTTTTGTTCTTGAAGACGAATTATCTCGCGCTTGGATTCAATCGACATTTCCTCGAAGGGAAAATCAGCATGGTTCCCAACATGTGTGCAAGATGGACACCAACGGTGGCTTGACGTTCTGTTGCATGAAGGCGCTCCTGCTCGGACAATACTTCAGTAGCATTCACGCAGAATAGTTGAGTGTTTACCTGCAGTTCGCCAATGGATTCCTTTGACGCAGCCAACGTCACGCATTGATCATCAAATCGTTCCTGAAGCACCTGCGAACACAGTGAAAGAAAAAATCCCGGAGCACAGATACACAACTCATACCTTCCAGGAGACCTGACATTCGGCGTACCTGGGTAAGCTGAGAGAATGCAGATACTCCGACAAGATTGACCCTTACTTTTCATGATACGTGTCAACTTCACGCTTGATGTCGTCAAACGATTTCAGTTTGTCAACAAGGGCATTCCGCTCATTCAATGTTTTTGCCATGTCAGAAGAGAGAGACTTTTCGCAGGCTTGCACTTCAGCAAATTGGCGTTCAATCGACTGCAGTTTCTCTTTGGCTTCGTCACGTTCTGAAAGTAGTCGCGATGCTTGTTGTGTCAAATTCTTCTCTAGCCCCTTCGCAGAGTCGAGCCGACCCTGCAATTCATGATTATGATTCAGAGCTTTGACGAGCTCTTCTTCTGCTCTCCGGGCCCTATTTAGAGTTTAGAGAATTATCACAGACGAATGACGGAGTTACCGTGCTTCATGAGTCTTCACATTCCCTTCTTGAAACTCGATCGTGTGGCGAAGGGTACGGAGTTTTGCGCCCTGTTCTTCATGAAGTTCTTCACGCGCAGTCATTCTTGGCGATGACGGTCAACCCGTAATATCCGAGGGAGTGGAATGGAAGGACATACTCCTCCCTCATTGAGGTTATCACAGACTGCGCTTCCTGCAATCTTACCATGTATACACAAATTAGTGATGTCGTCGGTTGAGGGTGTGGTACATTTTACCGTGTCTGTGCATGCACCAGCTGTTGCTCCATTTCATATGCCTTCGCCGTAGCCTGTATCGACTCGTGCTTTTGTTCTTGCAAGTATCTCGTGACTTCCACCATTTGATCGGCTTCCCGGTCATCAGCTTTTTATTCGTACAATGATGGCACCCTCTCACCCGACTGGCGGATTTTGAGCGCGGTTGATTCAGATCGGTTCCTATCAGTTGTAGTCGACGCTTCCAATTCCAAGATCCGAGCTCGCGCTTCTGCTAAGTCACTGCCCATGCTGTGTAGCTCATCACGCAGTAGATCTGCCACCTGTTGGGCTGCGACAACGATAATTGATGCAACTTGTCCCTGACTGACCACCGACCTACTCTTCGAAAGCTCGGAGCGGAGGTCATGGACCACTTCTCTTGTTTCAGCAGTCAAAATGAGCCGACCATCGTTATCGAATATGGATTCAAGGTCTGGCGAAAATCCCAGTGCTCTCGACGACGAAGAGAGGGTTAGATGACAAGACGAACCTCGAAGACTGGTTTGTGTACTATCTCGCAAAGCCACTAAACTCTCCATAGTCGCCTTCGCCTCCGACATGATAAGTGACGACGACTCTGTGGAAAATCTAAACTCGTCCAACTCGGATTTGAGCGCCGAGTAGCTACAAGGGTAATTCGGTCAGAAAGCTTCGAGGAAACAGCGGCTACTCCACACTTTTTCGCAGCTCTGCCAAGTGCATCTCGATGCTTGTTCATTACCTGCTGATGCTTGGTTTCTATCTGAGAAAGATTCCTTGAGAGCGTAGCATTCTCCTCATTCTTGGCTGCCAGTCGCGATTCTAAGTTCGTTATATGCTCACGCTGCACGTTCAGTCAAAAACAGTGCAGGATTACGGGCCAGAAAATAGGAAGGTAAACATACCTGTTGGGTCCATTCTTTCTGCAACTGGGAGTACTTGCCCGCCACAGGACCGAAGAGGGTCTCGGCTGTGATTTCACCTACAGAAGGGTTCGGGTCAAGTTCCTGTGTGCTCGCCTGGACAAATCTCTTTGGATAGTCTCTCAGAGACAGGGTAGAGGATGTGAATGCGCGTGAGTTCAAACCAATTTCTGCGTCTACGCGTTCAAAATCATCATTTGGGTATTCACGATCGCGTTTACGCGCATATACACACCCATTGGTTCATCCTTGAGTCGAGAGGATATTCCCTGGCGGGGAAACCGTTCAAGAACGAACTGGATATAGAGAGGTAAACAATGGGACTCACTGTCGCAGAGGGCTTGTTATCTATCATTTCTGGGGTATGGCGCGGATAAGCTGAACTGCCGAGAGCGTGCGGCTCGAGGTGGCGCGATGAAAGTGACTGAGAGAAACTACCGTCAAACCCCCGTTTCGGTGTGCTCTCATCGAGAATCGCGTTTGTGGTCACGTCGAAATTTGATCTTTTGAGTAGGTTACCGAAAGTAGCGCCGACCTGGTTTGTGTCTTTTTTCTGAGAAGCTGGTGAAAACTTGTATGGGAACATGATTCGTATTGTGTTGAACCAGATGGGTCTAGCGTCCAGTAGTAGAAAAGCCCAGAGCCCGTTCGTTTGCTGGCAGCGGATTTGTACGTGATGCGGCTCTTGGCAAGTTGCGTAAATAACGCACAGAGAGACCAGTGAGTAGTAAATGAGCGCGTCGCAAGGCACGTGACCCACGTGATCTGTCGGGTGGGACCAATGCTCCACGGGATATGTTGTTAATCGCAAGAATAAAACATCGAACTCTGCGGGACCTGAGGTCATATAAACTATCCTGACATCAAATAAAGCATAAATGAGACATGATATATTGCTTCTTCTATGCTGTCCGTGACCGATTGTCTTTTGTCGTTCCCAAATCGCCACTCCATCTTTCATCGCGCAGATGAGTTATACACCGAAATATGCGGATACGGCCCCAACGCATTTGAAGCCACGGGGAGACTTGAGCGACTCTCGTCGAAGTGGGAATAAGCAGGCGGCGGTTCAGCCTCTTCCAAGACATCGATGCCTAAGCCGACGACGGGAGCAGTGGGCTCGGCTGGTGAGACTATGCCAACAGGAGCTCCCGGAGATGGGACTCCCGTCAGCGAGGATGCCTCGATTAGGGGATCGTGATGACCAAATGCTACGAGCGCTCCCCCCGTGGTAGTAGTCGTTGAGGAGATCAGCGGAGTGCACCCCGTGCGTTCTCTGTGATGCCCTTGAGCTGTGGAAGGATGGGTGTCTCCCTGAAAGTACGAAGGGGGGCCAGGGAAATTGGGAGGGGTACCCAGATACGACGATGGATATAACACTTCTCTGATGCTACTCGTAGAAGGCAACGAACGGCGAACATGCCTCCGTGGGCGTGATCTTGGGGTGGTGCGTGTGTGATCTGCTTCAGCTTCAGCCTGAGCCTCCTGTGATGAAATGTGAGCCAAGATCGAAGTGAGCGGTCTAATCCATACCGCGCGTCTAGTGCAGAAAATGCAAGCGCAGCCCGCAACACAGACTGTCTCTGCCATGGCGATAGCCCAGCTTTGTTCTGCGATGGGATCGTTCATCTATCCAAGATTGTCTGTGTCCAATACGTCAGCCTAGATGGAAACTGGTTGTAAACCGGGTAGTACAACAGTGACATACCCGCCGGACCGAGACAAAATCAACCGTTACCTGGACTCTTGCCGAGGGGGCAATGATCCCCTTCAACTTGAAGGAGTGAGTCTCTTCTTAAAAACGGTGAACGCCGCTGGGATGTGACCAAGTAAAACGCTACAACAAGAACGCTACACGTGTGAGGAAAAAGAGATATTTACGGGAGCAGAGGTCTGGGAGTACCACAGGCCTAGGGCGAGCGCAGGCGACTACATACATCATTGTCACAGATAGAAACGCCTTGAGCAGCCTGACTCGCAAGTGCTGCTGGAGGAATCTTCGGCGGGGACGGTGAGAGGAACGGTCGCGTCATGCGTGAGGACAATGTCCAACCACAGGTTAACGGCCTGTGCCACAAAAGAGGATAGTAGCCACCCATTCGAACAACCCTTCAACCTTTGCCATCAAGATTTGATGCATGGCTCTACAATGATGCACAGCTTCACCAAGTCGCACATAGCCCCTCGTCTCTTCTGGGGACCATCATCTTCAAGTTTCATTAATGTACCTGCTCGATAGTGGATCAAAGCCCTGTTAGGGTCGTACGGTACCGAGTTCAGAGCATTGAGGGTCGTAGAGATTGACATGAAGGAGGGGCTGTCCTTCTCATCCCTAAGGGACGTGTTCGGTGCTGTACCAGGTGCCGTAGAGCCCACCATATCGGAGACCAATGAAGTGTACAGCATACTGGGGCATTCAATGAGCCCTTGTTACTATGGCATCACTAACCAAATCAATTGATTCGGACACACGGAACCACGGACCAAACGAATGCACGTTGACGATCCCCAGGGTTTCTGTTTGTAAGTAATCTGAGCTCCATGGGGGTTATATTAAGGACATCAACTATGTCATATTGTGCTGCATCATGCAATCACGTTGTTAGCAATCCCTCGTTGAACAAATTACAAGTTGTATGTTTCCCAGTGTATGTAGCCTGATACATATTCCGACATTCGTATGTAGCCAGCAACAAAATGAGAAGACACCTAAATTAGAATATATAATTAGCCTACAATCTACAATCAGTCTACAGCCTAACGGAATGTCCCATCCCTCATGAACCTTATGATTCATATCGTTAAATATATCAGATCGGAAGTAGCAATGAAGTGATATTAGAAGCTTGTTCCTCGGCATTCACAGCTCCTAGCTGTGATGGAGACAACGCGTCGTATATCGGGCACAGTTCGTACCATGAACCTGTTTGGATAGGGGTGTATGAGATGAATTCGGGTGGTTGACGAAAATGCTTACCAGGAATTTTGCCAAGATGACTACGCACTCCCGCGGGATTCTCAGCCATCACAACAGCGAAGCCACTAGGGAAAGCTCATGAGCAAGCTTTTATAACGTGAGAATACAAAACACTAACGCTTCTAGGTGCCAGTCAATATGACTAAATGGCGGCGTCAGGATCAGTTACATATCGTAGACGATAAACGACTGTACCAGTGCAGGAACCATGGACCGGCATTGTCTGTCACGAATCGAATAATCATTTGTTGCCCTTGCGTGCCAGCGGAGGTCACGTCTCGACGGACGGGATTTGCGTAGTTGAAGGTCGTATTGTCACCTGCGCTTTGGATAACATCGAAAGCATGCTGCAAATCAAGTCAGAGGCACGAATGGCTCCTTGGCGATGTACGAACCCCATGAAGGTGGATGGGATGCTAAATGTTCGTAAGTAACTGCATAGAAACGATACAGAATCAGAGCTCACAGGGCCGCCAACACCCGCAATCTTCAGTGTCAACTCAACAACCTTGTTGGGCTCCAAGACAATTACGCTCCCGTTTGGCATGAGGTCGGTCGCTTGTTGAGCACCGCTCAAAATCTGCAACAGTACGGGTACAGTCGGAGGCCGGTACCGAGTGCTGTTCGTATAAACGCTGTTCATGTAAACGCTGCTCATATAAAACACACCGCCAACATTGTCGGCAGTGATCTCAATATTGATGTCCGCTTTCCCATACTCTGGGATGCCGGGTGCTCCTGGATTAACGAGAGCGTGCAGATTCCATTCATGAAGAGGTATCACACTCGTCGTCTGTTTGGTCGTTGGGTCTTGGATTGGCGCGCCGCCGTATCGTAAAATGGCAGAATTGAGTCCGCCGGCAAAGGTTGCGCCAAAGGCGTTTGGCAGGGCCCGTATCCAGTAGTTACCGACAGGCTGCGTGGCGTTCAGGATAACAGAGTAGCGTTGCCCAGGAAACACCTGGACCGAATCTACAAGGAGTGGCTCCGTCAACATTCCATCAGCCTCGATGACGGTCAAGTTGTGCCCGTCAATAGAGAACACGAAATTTGGATCGCAGGTCATCCCGACCAAACGGAAACGGTAGCGTTTGCCATGTTCGACGTTAATAACAGCGAGCGGTGACTCGGGCCCCCCTGCATAACGCCCAAGTCCGTTGATAAGCGATGTGTTAAAGTTGACACCAATGAAGTAGTTCAGCACTGGAGAAGCGATATGATACCTTGCGACGCGAAACAATCAGAACCACCCCGAAGACACAGGGTAAAACATACCAGTCGGCGAGAGTAATCACAGTTGTTTCTGGGGGAAAAATCTGAATACAAATTTTACGGCCGAGGGTTATCTACTTACCATCGTCCACGTCATACAAGTGGCGATAGGGATCATCGGGATCATATATGACGAGGGGTCCTCTCAACCCGTCACAGGTTTGAGAAGAATAGTGTGAGTGATACCAAAATGTCCCCGCTTGATTCTTCGCTTCAAATTGGTGAAGGAAGGAGTGGTTCTGACTGATCGGACATTGCGAGACAAATGATGTACCATCAGCATAGTTTG
>JBBPRH010000152.1:0-48431 GCA_038092915.1 Boletus pseudopeckii
ACGAAGGGGGTAATTCTAACCTCATGTTGCAAAACTATCGACGCAGCTGGGATCGCCCAGATATTCTTCAACAATGTCTTCAAACATTTTGGCCTACACGACACCCTCATCTCTGATCGAGGCCCACAGTTCGCCTCCGCCTTTGCTAGAGAACTCGCCTGCCTCCTCAGATACGATGTACGACTCTCCACCGCATATCACCTCCAGACTGACGGCCAAACCGAACCAACCAACCAGGAACTCGAAACCTATCTCTGTATATCCTGCGCCAACAACCCATTATCCTGGGCGCAATCCTTATCCGCCGCCGAATTCCATCATAACTCCACCCCACATAGTTCCTCAAAGAAATCTCTGTTCTCCCTCCTCTATGGTTACAAACTCTGTTCCTATCCTCCCCTTGGAAAGACCTTCCTCCCTGCCCTTGAAAACTGACTCTTGTCCCTAGACGACACTCGAAAGGAAGCTCTAGCGGCCCATGAATCTGCTCGAAAACTCATGACCTCCAGGTCCTCGCGACGATTTACCCCATGGAAAACGGGAGATAAGGTTTGGCTAGAGGCAACTCATCTCCATTTACACTACCCCTCCTGGAAACTTGCGCCCAAACGAATGGGTCCATTCGAGATCATTAAGGTCCTATCTCCCCTTACCTACCAACTCCGACTCCCACGTACCTGGAAAATACACGACGTTTTCCACGCATCCCTCTTATCGCCTTATCGCTCCACAGATGCACATGGACCTTCGTTCTCAAATCCTCCCCCTGATGTCATAGATAACAAAGAAGAGTACAAAATCGAGGCCATCCTATCCCACAAGGGCCCCAAAAGCCGTAGATTGTACCTGACCTCCTGGAAAGGGTACTCATCTGCCGAAAACACCTGGGAACCTGAGTCCAACCTCCGCAACTCTGCTCCCATGCTCTCCTCTTATAAGAAACGCCATAATCTCTGAAACGATAGGATTTCCTTTGCTCAACGGTCTCTTCATGAGTATCTCGCAAACGAAAACGCCTATTGTCCTTTCACCATATCGTTCCTCACATCTAGCAACGCTGCCTCCTCCTTGTCGACCCCGAACTCCCCTCTCAGATCTCGTCATGTATACCCCCTATTCCTTCCCACCAACGCAGCCTACCTCCTTTACACCGCCGTTATTGATACCCCTCATTTGCTCCTCGCCCTCGAAGAGGACCCCCTCTATCGAGATGACTCCATCACCCATGAACTCATTCACCTATTTCATGGAATTTCCCAAGCACAATGTCTTCACACCATGGGAACCAACGAATTCCCATTACACTTCGCTCTAGAGACGCTTCCCAACCAGGTCTTGTCTATTTTACATACACATGGCTTTGCCACCTTCATTGAAACTCTTCCGCCTTCTACCATTTACCCTACCTTTCGCCGCATCTATCTTTCCCTACCACAGAACCAGCGTGACAATTATATTGAACGTGTTGAACAGTTTCTCATTCATTCCCCTCACCAAAACCCCATACCTATACCCCCTCCTCTCGCCTCTAGACTTTCGTCTCCTCCTCCCTCCGACACCTCCACCACGGTAGCATCAGACTCTGAGTCTGATGACTCATATGATCAGACCATTCCCATTCCCAGAGACCAACCCTGCATCTTCTCGGCTAGTGGCAATTGCATTCTTTCCTCCCCTCTTCAGATTCTCCCTCGCTCCGACCGATTACGCATTCCTCTCGCCACGCCCACCACTGAGTGTTTTCAGTGTCATCGCAACGGTCACTATCGTGAGGACTGCCCCGAATATACTTGCCTCCACTGCCACACCATCGCGCCGGGTCATCCAACTCACCAATGTCTCACTCTCAGATGTGACTACTGTCATAACTGGGGACACTCCGATCATACCTGCCCCCATTGGAACTGTGGAGTTTGTGCTACCCCTGGGCACATCGTTGACGACTGTCCGTTTGACCGTCTATCCCCATTCCAGGCCACCACTATCTATGGAGGACCGTCGACCTCTACCTCCTAATTCTTTTGCTGAACGAGGAGTCATTATCGAATCTGGGATTCGATTGTACAACAGGGGTAATGTTACAATTTTCCTCCTTTATCCACGAATACTTCTTTTTTCCTATGTCTTAGTAATGTGTACATGGAGACATACCTCCATTTCTAACATTGGTTTTCTTCTATTGGTCAATATCAACGCTATTCTTTTGATACTTCTCTAATTGAAAGCTTCGCTTTCCTTTTCCATCTGTTTCTTTCCTTTCTTGTCACACTGGTCCGTGCACGTATCACATGACCCTTCCTTCACATTCTATTACCTTCTACCTTCTTTAGTCATGATGGTCCGTGCACCCTTTTCTTGTCTATAAATGCTTCGTCATTCCACATGTATTCTCTATTCTTGATCTGCGCAATACTAGCGTCTCATTAAGTCTCATCCTTCGATCGAGCCTCCACTCGATATCCTTGAGTCCTTGTGACTATCCTTGTCCAACTAACGTTGGAACCTTCGACCTTCGAGCTTGTCCCTTGTGAATGTTAACTCAGTAGATGTTGGTCTCTTCGTGAGCATCACCTACTGGAGTTGATTAGTATCGAGGCTACATTAGTACGCTACGCGTAACATTGTGTGACTGTGTCCTTTGTTAGGATTTGGGTCGGCAACAGGGACCGTCCTTTGGGTAAGGTTTGGAGCAGGAGGAGATGGGTTGCCTGTGGCGGCTCCCGCAGCTTGGTAGATCCTCTGCCATGCTTTGAAGGCTTGGAGCCAAGTGGTGACAGGGTTCATGGGAGGGACCTGATGTGTTCTGAACATTGGATTACTTTATTCAGCAGGGTTCAGGCATGCTAGTATCCTGAAGGACATTGCTCTGGCGTGTGGTGCATGATAAGGCAAGGTGGGCGAGTGGGGGGTAGGGGTAGTTGGGGCCGTAGTAGCACCCGTTGACTCAACCTCAATATCCATGATTGCCACTGCCATTTGGGCGAATCTGGATGAGGCAGCCTGAGAGGGACTGGATGTTGTGATCTGGGATTGGAAACTCATTGTTGGTGGAGCACATAGAGGAGGGCGGTGAGTATGTGAGTGAGTAGGTTATTTGGTTGGATACAGCCAGCAAGAATGAGCCGAAGCAACACATGTAGAGTAATAGGTTGTGGACAGCAGTGATGCACTGTGGTGGATAGAGATTGAGGAAGGATGTGCCCGGAGCATTGGGCAGAGAGTGAGGGAGAGGAATGCTAGAACGTATGATGGCTATTGAGCAGCACACAGCAGCACACACAGATTTACGCGGAAAATGAGGAAGGTGATAAAAAGAATGAACCTGGATACACTAGCATAGTACCACCATATGGACAGTTAGACCTCAACTGACAACAGGGGCTCATGTACTATGCCCGGCAGCAATGTTATCCTCATTTATGATAGTGGACAACTGTATATGCAACAATTTGACAAGGGTTTACTTGGGTATGTCACAAGTACCAATGGATTCCTCTTGGCCTAAGGTCCAGCTCTGGGGTGTCTGTGATGACAAGTCACAAGGACAGATAGAGGGATGTAAAGTACATTTAAAGCGGCAAGGATAACAACACAAATCGATCACCAATTACTGTCCATTTTGGCATATGATACTGGTCGCTACAACCCTACAATGCAGGATTTACGTATACAGTGACTAGGCGGTTTAACCTCGGAAAGAGGCTGTATAACCAAGATTGCTCAGAACAGGGAATTGATGGGTGGAGAAAAGAGCAAGTATGTTGTTAAAGATGACGGCGAGGCAAGCAGTGGGGGAAAGATAGTCGGGGGGTGAAGGGCCCAGTGACCAAGGGTAGTTTTGGTATTTGAAAAGATCAAGTTCATGCAACTCAAGAGCTAACTGAAGTTAGGATTTGAGAGAGTAAAGAGCAATACCAAAACTAGGGAAATACAAGGAAGAACTACTACTTTATATATGTATGGGTATTGCGCACAGACCATGCTTTAGGGCTGGCATAAAGGGTGCTAGAATGATTATGTAAGAGTTCTGGAATCTTCTATGATGTATGGTGACGTAGGGTCATGTTATAGTCTGGACTGGGAATCGAGGTTATGTAGTTAGCTATTGTGTAAGCATTTCATGGGAACATCCATTAGCTAAGAGTGAGTGACTTTGTGGGTATAAGGTTTAAATAAGGAAAAGGAGAGAAGACTAAGGGGAAATCATTTCACTTATCCTCTGTTTCATTGTCGTGCATCTTGACATTGCATTGACTGTCATCATGTAACTCCTTCTTGCCTGTTTTCAAGTTCAGATATTTGAGGACGGAATTCATGGTTTCTCACCTGTACATTCCTCAACTGGCACATAACCCACCTATTCCCCTGCAACTATCTCATCATCATCTGTGTGTTGCATGATGGCACATATTTCATATGGTACATTATCTTCTGGTAGATCAAGAATATGTTCTTATGAAATGACAATTCATTGTTTTGCTTTAGCCAGTTTAAAGCCTCATAAATGACCTGTCGTCAGACTCAGAGAGTTGACTTGAGCCACTCCTTTGGCAGCTTTTTTTGTTCCAACATAAGTGAGTGCTAATATGGATGCCAGTTTGACTGCACTCTGCAGCATTAGCTGTCCCTCAAGCATCTCCACAATCATGTCTGTGTTCATGTTGTACAATGTGACATTTCCTGTCATGCCTCGCTGCAAATGTTTGGGGTTGCTCACAAAGCTGTCACATGGATAGAGCTTCATGATGTAACATTGCAGGAAATGGCGTGATATTAACAGTTGTTCAGGGAGTGTCAAAATTGCAAGCTCATGAAGTACCTCTCCAATCCACAGATTGTTCGCAAGGGAATATTTTGGCAGTGTGTCATTGCATAGCACCTGCATGCATTTATTGCATACCCAGCCCTTCGCTTCTGGGCCCTGTCCTCAAACAAATTCTGCAACAATCAAAATCCCATCCCATATATTCTGCGAAACATGAGGTGTTATTGGCTGCAAACAGTGTCATATGTTTGGAATGTCAAACAATACTTGTTCCAATCCTTTGTTGTCCCCTTACTATAAGCAACTCCTTGCCTTTGAATTGCAATTCTCTCATCTTCCAATGCCCAGACTTCATGTGCACACACAACATAGATGTGCTGCATCAATGCCTCATTCAAGGTAGCTTCTTGATAAGTTTGATAACTATCTTTCCTCTTGTCAGTGGTTGGCAGTTTCATGAACTTGGGATGGGTATTTGACAAGTCTTCAACCATTCCATCAGCTTTGGTCTCTTCATTTGCTTCATCTGCTTCATTTGCACTATCTATTTCCACTTCTAGTACAGCATCAACTACCATTGGAACCCCCAGTTCCATCCCAACCTCTCTTTCATCTATGTTCATCAGTCCATTTCTTGCATCCTCCCCTCTCCCATGTGCTTTTTTTCTTTTCCTTGTCTTTAGCTGCTTATCTGCCTTCTTG
This sequence comes from Boletus pseudopeckii, assembly GCA_038092915.1. NCBI lineage: Eukaryota > Fungi > Basidiomycota > Agaricomycetes > Boletales > Boletaceae > Boletus > Boletus pseudopeckii. The sequence goes on from JBBPRH010000152.1 coordinate 5,468, forward strand.
TGTGCCGCTGAATAGATCAGGTTATGTATAACCTTGCTTTGACTGTCAATGAGATCAAGGATCCTCTTCCAGTCTAGACCGTTCAGTGTCCGAGGGAATGTACCTTTGGGTACTACACTTTGAAGTTCTTTCTTTGTAAATTTACTCACTAGTAGATTTCATCTGTGCAACTGAGACATGTTTACCAACCATACACCACTGCTGTTTCCCGACTTACTCATATATGTATGCTGGCATCTACTGTGTCCTTTGTTTATATAAGGTCCGTTTTCCTATCTACCCTCTTTGACACACTTACCAACATTTGCAACACCTGACCACACTCTATGCCTTACAACTTGCACGTTAAAATTACGGTCCCCTGGAAATATCACAGGCATCAATCATTGACACATCATTTATGTTAACATTGTATGTTGGGTTTCAAACAATTCTATATAACCTTCTAGTGAACATATTAAAGCTATGTCTTTGAGTGAGCACAATTCCACAGCTACCCATAAACTACACTTAACTGCCTACAAGAAAACCCTTAATGTGATATATGAAACTCTGTTGTTCCCATTATCCTGCAGGCATCACACCAGTGCTGCACTCTTCTTACTCTTTGCAATAAATGTATATAGAATTCTCCTCTCTCTCTCTCTGACATCCATATGTCCACCACTTGATGGCACTCACAAGGTCAATGGTGTGCACTACTTCAAATTCTGTGGATCTTGCAAACCCTATATGAACACAGCAACTTTATCAACTTTATGGTCTTGTAAATAGTATATTACTATTGCCGCTACTTTCCATTGACGGACACATAAAATGTGCTTGTCGATCTTGTCATTCTTTACTTTCCTCCCTTCCTCTCTTCCAGTATAACCCAGAAATATGCCAAAACCCAACCTGACCACCCTTCTACCCCCCCGAACCAAACTGCTGGTTCATCCTTTTTATTGCCTTTGACAGGTGTTACAAATCCATATTTTAACATATTCTTTTTCACATCACGTGATCCTGTGAAACGTCACATGACCGATCACGTGACTACTTACTCTTTCTCATCACATGACATGGCCTAGACCATGACGTCACCACACATGTATTTAATTACTGCTCACTTCTTTCACTTATTTAATTACCGTCTAGTCTAGACAACAGTCTAGAACTATGAGGTCATCACTATGTCATACCCTATACCCAATGCACAGACCATATCATAATATGTACAAACAGTAGTTAGTAGTATATAAACCTGAATGTCAACACCCCAAGAACTTCAGTCAAGTTCTTGTTGGGTTTCCCCATCAATCCTCTTGTCTCTATTAAGCAAGCCTAGTGTTTGTGTGACTGCGTCCTTTGTTAGGATTTGGGTCAGCAACACCGGTAACCCAAGAGCAGCAGAAGAAGCGAATGAAAAAGGTGCAGACCTGGATGAGAATGAGAATGAGAATGCTGGCATTATAAATGAGCAGCCTGGGTTGGCCCATTCTAACGTCAAGCTGGCTCATCGTGCTAGTAAGTAGTATGCCTTGGTTTCTTCCCTTTTTTTTCTAATACAATAATTCTACAAGCTTGCAACCGTGCCAAAACATGTCCTGCACTTGCCATTGAACTTGGCATCCCATCACTCCCTTCACTTGTTACTTTGTTTTTTAGGGAGCAGCTTTACCCCAATGCTCTACCCATGCGCTCTTGTCTTCCCCCTTTCACCGGTCACATCAAAGTCTTCAACTCTGCCATAGCAACATTTGTGGCCCCAAGTGATCCGAGCGGCATTGGTGGCATGCGCCACAAACACATTTGTGCAGTGCTGTCATGGCGGAGAGGCCCACCATGCTATGATTGTGTTTTCATGAGCACGGATGAAACTCAGGAGGGAATGCTTGGCATGGAGATCACCTGAGTTTATTCCTTTTTTTCTTTCATTCATACTGACGGAGAGATGTTCCCATGTGCTTTAGTGCACTGGTTTGACCGTATTGCCAATGTTCCTGATGAGCTAACAGGGATGTGGATGGTTGCCCCGTCCTTTCTCAATGACGGCTCACACAACTTTGCTGTTATCCATGTTGACAGCATCATTTGAAGTGCTCATTTGCTACCTATGTTTGGTAACAAGAATGTACCACCATTGGTCAATTGTCACAATTTGTTGGATATATACCGAGCTTTCTATGTCAACCGTTTTGCAGACCACCATGCCTACAAATCAGCTTCATGATTATCTCTACTTGTCCATCTTATCGTTACTTGGACAATATTATTGTCTTACTGTGCTCGAGAAGCTTTGCAATGCCTCACTCAAAAGTCCCATAAGACACATAAGGTCGAGTTTTGGGAGTCTCGTTGTCCTATTTCACTAAATTTACCTGCGGTGCCTCAGCTGGGTTCCCAAGGCAAGAGTACCTTAAGTGTCATTAAGTGCTATTTAAGTCCAAATAAGATTTTTGTCGAATTACTGATCAGTGTCAGATGGGCCTGACCGTGTCTTACGTGTCTCATGTATCTCGGGCCCGTCGCGGTATCATTCATACATGCCGGGTGTTTTGCAAGCAGGCTCACCGTATGGTACAGGCAAATGCGACCACATGGGCTCTGTATCTTGTCTGTTCTGTTCGAGTTTAAGATAAACACTGGTGTATTATCGATAGAGCAAATACACAACGAGGACATCAAACCAACGTATTCCATGCACTCGTCGCACCAAGACGAACGACGATAGGTCTATTACACCGATGCGTCGACTCACGACGAGCCTGAACCTATCACGTCCACAAGCTGCGTCGTCGGGATTGCAGCTGGATACGCCAGACGCTGAAGACGCGTCTGTGTGCATTGTTCGTACGCATATCCGAACCCGATGAGCTCGTATTCGCTCCACGCCGTGCTGAAGAAGGAGAGACCGATGGGCATACCGGGCGCGGGGTATACGGTGTTTGGACCTGCACTTCCGATGGTGACGTTGTCAGGGTAGAACCCGAGCGGAACTGTTAGGTGGTGGGTCAGGGGACGAAGACGAGGGTCGAGGACGGGAATGGGAATGGGAATGGGGAACATACCGGTAACGATGGGATAGCCGGCGATAGCTGAGCGCCAAACGGGTGATCAGGATGGAGGCAATGATGCGGCGATGACGGGACTTACCGGCTGGAACTGTGGTGAGTCCTGGGGCGGGCAGAACGAGGGCATTCAGTGAATACATTTTCAGCGCTGCGTCGATACCGTTTGTTGCGCCGAGTTCCTTGTCGAACGCAAGCGATTGGTAGTAGGATGCGTTGAAACCGGTTGTAGCCTCGGAATCGATCAGACTGTAGGAATACAGTAGGTAAGACGCGGTCAAAGTTGAGCTCAGGTAACATTGAAAGTGTGCTGCATAGACACGGCACTTACGTCGACTGGCCCGTGTATCCAGCAGGTTCTTCCAAAGTCGGATTGGCATTGTCAAATGTGATGACATCCGCCAAGGATGCGACGCCGGAGGGATTGGCGATGAGGCTGTTGAACCACGCGTCGAGTTGGATCTACATAGTCAGTCAAGACAACCATGCAATCCGCATCCACCGCGACAAATCTTGAAGTCCGTTGTTAAAACTACCGTCTCATTGTTTGAGTTGTAAATATCGTATGCGGAGGGAAGATCTGCAGGGTCTATGATTGTCGCACCGAGCTCTTTGAGGGTCTCAAGGGCCTGCTCGAACACGACATTAACGTATGGGTCGTTCCCACTCATCGAATCGTTCAAGAAGACGGCGCGAGGCACTCCGATGCGCTTTCCGACAAGAGACGTGTTACTGAGTGCCATCGTGTAGTCAGGAATAGGGGTAGGTTGGGCGAGGGTGAAGTTGTCATTCGGATCGGGGCCAGCGATGATGGAAAGGACAATGGCCGCATCGGACACGGAACGAGTGAGAGGGCCGACCGTGTCTTGATGCTCAGAGATGGGTACAACTGTAAAGAGGCTCAAGGAAAGTGACTCTGAAGAGCTAGACACTCACCTCCTGCGCGAGAGGTAAGGCCAACAGTCGGTTTAATACCGACAATGTTGTTCTGGTTAGCAGGGCATGTGATGCTTCCATCGGTCTCCGTCCTGTGATCGTATGAGAGAGTTGTTGGAGAGAGAATAGGCAAAAGCGTACCCAAGCGCCACAGCCGTCAAGCCAATCGAAGAGGCGACGGCCGAGCCGGACGAAGATCCACAAGGATCACCGTTCGGATAGTAGGCGTTCGTGCATTGCCCGCCACGTCCTGACCATCCTGATGCAAGATTCCCTCTAAAGTGAGCCCACTCAGATAGGTTTGCTTTTCCTGTTAGTTCGGGCATTTCAGATAGAATGAATTATACGGAGAGCTCCAAAGAATGCCCACCGAGAATGATGGCACCGGCTTGACGCAATCTTTTGACAACGCCAGAATCCTCGGGAATGATTGATTTCAAGAGGGTATAACTTCCAGCAGTTGTATTCATGCCTGCGATCCAGGCAATCAGAGTCAATTCATCGATATTAGGCTAAAGAGTCTACCCTCGAAAGCAACAGTTCCGATGTTGTCTTTTACAAGAACAGGAATACCATGGAGCGCACTCCGGGGCCCGTAGAGAAGGCGCTCGTAGTCCAGCGCAGCGGCCTCGTCAAGAGCGGACGGGTTTGTCTCAATCACAGCACGCAATGCAGGTCCCTGGAGATTGACTTCGTCGATTCGGGAAAAATACGCCTGTTTGGGTCAGGAATAATGCGATCAGCCTCCAGCACCAGAAAACCGAAACCATCGCCTATATCCACAAGGGTAAATGCATGAACGTACCTTGATGAGATCTACGCTGTTGAACTGGCCAGAAGTCAATCCAGCTTGAAGCTCCATCAATGATGCCTCATATAGATCTGGTAGGGGTGTTGTTATTGCGGCGGACACGAAGTACGAATGAGTCAAGAGGCCAGCACTGTATATCCAAGTAACCAAACGCATGAGCGAGGCCATGTTGAGTTGAGCGGGATACCGCGGGAACTGGCATCTCAGTCAAAGCGGCTTTCATGTACTGGGGTTCGGAGATACGTTTTCCCGGATTATCAGTGATCAAAAGCATGGCAGGAAAGTCAGCGGGTACAGCAGGAAGATAACTAGTGCATAAAAATGTATTTGGAGCTCACGACAGAGCTGATAAAGGGAGGATAAGCCGATCGATCTAAAGTTACCCATGAGAAAGCATCAGTAACATCTCAATAATTCTCACGGGAAAAAGATTTAAGTCCATGAGGCGATACCAGCCAACACGACTCGGAGGGGAAGAGAGCATTATTCTGCTCTTTCAAGTTTGAAGGGCAGATATTGATGTAGAAGATGAAGGATGGGAGCAGTTATGACACTCTGGGAACTTGTAGAACCATTGAAGAACATTGAATCATGCGTCAGATTGATGTATCACGCATCATGTCTGAGATGTGATCACCGATTAGTGTCGCCATGATGAGGCTTGTTCATTCCATTACAACAGGCAGCACTAGATTGATGTTATCCGCAAAGGTTTGCAACTATTATCCATCGTGGTGTCTCCGACACGACCCGGTATCAGATTCGGAGAAAATTATCATTTCAATCAAATTTCAATGGGGTGAAGAGTGACCCTACCTCGGGCCACATGTTAGCAACAAAGTTTCCTCCAACCACGAACACGAATCATCCCTGACTCTCCTCCCCATAAGCATTACTCTTATGCTTTGGCGTAAATGTCCACGTCTCAGGCGCAGGCCCGAGGAACATCTCCGAGATCCGGACCCAATCCCGGCTGTTTGGACTCGCAAAAAGTGTTTCTGCATGACACGCGCCCGTCGTCAATATCTGAATCTTCTTCGCTGACGCTGCACAGCAACCACACGACGTACCGAGTTCGTCTCGACCTTGATAGGCCGGCGCACGCTCGTTGATGTGCGCGGGAAGTCGCTCGAGCAGGCCGATGGGTATGTAGCGGTACTGGAAGGACAGTGCTTCGCAGAGGTACCGACGGGTCTTGTTCACGCCCACCGTATCCGTCCCGAAATGGGTCAATCCATACTCTGCGTACTGCCGCCAAGTCAGAAGGATGGCACGGGGAGGAGAGGAGAGGAGAACGAGAGGAAAGAGCACAGGACACAGCGTACCTTGCGAACGAGCTCGAGGCGTTCCCGCGAGCTAATGTCCCATTCCCGCCGCTCTTTGACTTCGGTGAATATCCAAGGCTTTATTAGTGGGCCACGTCCGAGCATGATACCGTCTACGCCGGTGGTGTCGACTTTTTCCCAGTAGTCTTGGGAGGAGAAACAGTCGCCACCACCAAAGATAGGGACGGGGGTCACTGAAAAGACAAGGTGAGGATATCAATCGTACAACGAGGAACCGGAAAAGGGGGGGGTACTTACGTCCCTCATCTGCTTCGCACGCCCGAACGACATCCACGCACTCCTTGATGTAACCCCAATCTGCCAGCTTCGTATATCGTTGTTGTCGCGTGCGTCCGTGTAGCTGCGCGGCCACGCGTCGTCAGCGCGAAACAGAGGGAGGGACAGGTTATACTTGCTGTGACGCAGCCAACACCCCACTCGGAACTCAGCCGAGGCATGAGTTTGTGTGCGGTGTTGCGTCCTTCCTTGACGCCTGTGCGGAGCTTGACCGTCACTGGTATCTCTCCAAGTGCTTTGTTCATCCCGACGACGATCCTCCCTAATTTTGCGGGTGTGTCGAGGACTGGGACCGCATATATAGTCGGTCGGATGTGGTTGCAGCGCGGAAGTAGGACTCACGAGCGGACCCACTGCCGGTTTTAAACACGAGATCGATGGGACAACCACAGTTGATATCCACGAAGTCGATGCCGCTTGCAAATTCTTTACCGAGGACCTCTGCGGTTGGTACCATCGTTGAGGGCTTGTTACCAGCCAGTTGCACACCAAATATAGTTTCGGAAGGGTGTCGACGGACTAGGGACCATTCCTCGCGAGAGGAGGTGAGGAAAGAGGTAGCGAGGCCCACTAGCGCACATGCGACCGAGTGAGGAATCAAGTAAAAGAAGAGAAATTATATACTTACTTTCCCCACACGTTATATCGGCACCGAGGGTGACGCATAGGCGTCGGAATGGCTGGGAGCATTTTCAAAGGATTGTTTGAAACGAAGGGCTTCACCCACCAAGTTTCCAACGGTTGTGAGAGGTGCGAGATCTTGACAAAGCTAAGAATATATCCGGCTGGAAATCACAACCATGATATCTCACAGGTTTTCCCCGTCCAATGCAATCTCTTCTTTTCAGAGAAGCGCATAGGCACGTCAGGGGTGTCATTTTGATCTGAAGTGTCGCCAGTCCACTTTGGTACAATCACATTGGTCCGCTGAGGGATATCTTGTGTCTGGTCGTCCGGAGCTGGTATATCCTCGACTGGGCCGTCTGGTTGTTTTCCAACTTCTATTTCTTTAAGGTACGCGTCTGTGATAGGTCTCGGGTACTGTTTCACAGTTCACCGAAATCAAGGAGTAACAAGCGACGAGAGACTCACCTTGTTTTGGCGAAGTAATTTTAGCGTTGGCGCACTCACCTGATTGAGTTCTGTGTTGGTCAGAGCGATCCTGGACTTTTTTTCCTCATCCGTAATCAGAATTACAGCGCCGCTCTCGTCCACGCGTGCGTGGGCACCAAGGAATCGACATTTGAGTCCGAGACGACATTCGCCCGCTTCTTCGAAACTTGGACACGTGGTGCTGGAATCAAGAGACGAACCAGCTACGGATTCGTCATTCGTGTTTGTCACAACAAAGGGCGGGGTGCTCATGATGCCGCCTGCTAAGGGAAGCTTGATGTCCCCCGGTTTGGCAGCGAGATACGCAGGGATATCGTGTGTGAACCGGCATCTGGACGTACGCCAGTATCAACGACGCATATGAGCTCAAGCCGGGGGGGGATAACATACTCGGATCCATACTCGCAGATCGTCCCGTTTGCAACGCGCCAGCAAAGCTCTAGCTCGTCCCGTACTTTTCCGAAGCGTCGGCCTTTGTTAGCACCTCTGTAGGCTTTTCTCTGCTGTTTGGTCAGCTTCTTGCCACCACCTGGATTCGAGTCGTCTGCGACGGGATTGACGGGGTGTCCAGTACGGGATGTGGATCCTTCTGCAGCGTCATCGTCGGCTGGTGGACAGGAAACGTTGCTGAGTAGGAATCTGCAGATCATTGGAGGAAGATCAACGGGAGAACGTAGCGCTGTACATACTCGACTTTGACGAGGGCAGTCCCTGGAGAAAGGGTCGCCATTGTGCGTGATCGCTGTAGTTTTTGTCAGGCTTTCAATTTGTCACGGGCGACGTAGTGGCTGCGCAAATCAGAGGGGCGAGCACGTCGCGTCCGACGGCGGGCGAGATGCGATGGACAAGTTCGCAGCGCTCGAGCCAACAAAATTATACTCGAAGCTTTCTTCTCAGAACCAGCGGCCACCGTCGCTCCCGACAGCGACAAGCAATCTAAAGCAGCCGTCCAATGCTAGATACTCGGCAGGCTACTTCAATGCACGAACGTCAGCGACAGCACCAGTCCTTGCAGCAGCCAAACCGCTCTCGCCGCCCATCGGAAAGCTACCAGCCGACTTACATGCGCTGGTGGTGGCCCACCTCCCGATCCCAGACGTTGCAAGGTACGCCAGAGCGAGCAGGGCAACGAGCAGGGTCGCGAGGGACGAGATCCTCTGGGAACGACGCTGGCTCGACCTCGCTACACAGAGGCTCGGACTCAGCACTATCCTCGACGAGCTCGAAGCCCGAGCCAAGGTCGAGAAGGACAAACAAAACGGCAGCGCACACGGACCCGCGACCATCGCCGTCTCCTCCCTCGACGACGACGACTTTGGCGACTTTGCTTCTGCCTCTCCACGCGCGTTCCTGGACTTGTCAGGCTCAGCGCCGTTGAGCAGCGTAGACACATATGAGCCTGGAAAGCCGACCCCGACGTTCCGCGCGAAGTATATGCGGGCACATACGCTACTACTCCCGCTCTTGCCCGCCCCGAATGCACCTCCTCACGCCATCCTCGCCACGCTCACTTCGTGCATGGTGTCGAGCTCGGATTCCCATACTGTCACTCTCCTTACACAAGCTCGCGTGCTGCACCTCCTTGCACGATTTCTCTCCCCTGCCATCAAGCCTGTATCAACATGGGATAGCCATCTCGCATCTCTCAAGGGTTCTTTGGATAGATTCGATGCTAGCCTGCTGACAGCGTTTGACGCTGCGGATACAGGGGGTGATGAGGTGCAGATGAAAGAGGCGGCATCCGCAAGTTGGGAGGTGTCAATCTGCATGAATGGAATCGGACGACGGACCAGTAAATTGGGTGTGTCGGGAGGAGACTGGGAGATGGGCAGGCTTTGGGCGGAGAAGAGAGAGGTCTTTTACGAGCAAGGAAAATGGGACCCCTCTGCCAACTTTACGTGCGTCTGTCACATTCCTCTTCGTTGGTCTTGCTGTTGATTGGCATGTAGAAAGGATAACCGTCTCGATTTCACTGCTATGGATGGATTCATGTCCCGCGTGCTTGCTACCATCGAGAATGATGGGGCAAGGGCTTTCAGAGTGTTTCCATGCGAATCAGGCGTGCTCCTTGCGTTCGCCGAGAGAGTTGCTAGTGATGTGGTGAGTAGGCAGTCATCGCGTGCCGCCTTGGTATAGTGTTGTTCATGGTTAGGCTTGCTGATGTGTTTTGTTCTTTCGACGCGCATGTCACCTGATCCTATCTCATCGTTTCACTTGGTCTGAAAGATATCAGAATATATTTCCCCCTTGCTCGCGTGTGCACGAACAATAAGCATACCCCTCTTCCTGTCAGCAACTGCCGCATGCTTTAGAGAGGCATTCAGAGTCGTCGACAGCATCCTCGCAGTCTCTGGAAGCTCGAACGACGGAGGGTGCGAGGGCGAGCCAGCAGCGGTAAAGGTAGAGCAAGCAGAGGATGTCATGTACGTATCCAATCAACCATCACCACCTCCTCTATGACAGAGCCCATTTTCACCACAAAACACAGTTACAAAATGTTTGAACCCAATATGGACGACTATCTCGACGATGAGATGGAGGAACTCAAACGTGCCTTTGAAGGGATCTGCAAAGATTGGGAACGTTCCGTCTCGCTAACGGCATCCTCGATGGTACGCATTCATAGTCACCTGCAGCCCTGTACTTCATCACTCTGTTCTCTTTGCCTCTTGCTCCGCGCTATAGGTCACGCTCGACGGGCCTGTACTCTCCCGATCACAATCACAATCCCAGACCGAGGGATCCCAAGCTCAGACGCGCTTCCTCGACTCGAAAAATCCCGCACTGATGAAACGCAACGTACTGGCATCCTTTACGGACGTACTCTTGCTTCCGGTGACGATCGTCCCGCGCGCCGTCGGTGCCGGCGTGGGTGCGGTGGGCGCCATCGGCACGGGTGTCGGTGCTGCGATCGGGACTGGCGTCGGGGCGGTGGGGACAGGCGTCGTGCAGGGGATTTCTATGTTGAATCCGCAGCGGTGGGTGGGGAATGGCGGTGGGGGTATGACGGGTGCGGGCTCGGTGCCAGGTGACGGGTATGTGAGCTTCGGCAAAGACGGGGCACTGTTTGAGGTTGGCGAGGACGAAGACGACGGTGACGGTGAGGACGCGAACACCGAAGAGGGAATTGGAGGTGGGAAGGGGAGTGAGGGAGATGATGTTGGCATGGAAGACGAGGCCGGATGGGGCGAGTTTGCAGAGAGTCGGACGAGCGAGAACGAGGTTTCCGGTGCCGGTGGGTTCGTCGCGGCAGCCTTGTCCAAGCGGACGAGCTCGACGTCGGATGTTGCGAGTACGAAGATTGCGACAATGTCGCTCGCACCATCGATGTCCGTAAAAGACCTGTCGAATTCTGCGAGGACACAGCATGCCTCCGCTACACCGTCAGCGCGCTCGCGAGCCTCTGCGCTAGACCTTCTGCTCTCCCTCGACGTCTCGCTGCAGCTCATCCACGCCACCCGAGACGCGATCAAACGCCTCGAGACGTTTGCCGCGTACCCTGGCACGACCGGCGTGCGCGTGCGCGAGACGCTCGACGATGCGTTCTGCGAGATGTTGGGGGCGCAGGGCGCGAGGCACATCGCATGGGGATTCGGAATGTAAGTCCAGGTTCCACCCTCTGTTCCATTTATCTTTTATGTCATCGTATCGACTAAATGTCTTTTCACTGCGACACCAACCACAGAGCGACCGAGCGTATGTCGTCCTACAAGCCTGCCGAGCACGAAAGGACGACCAGCGTCGCACCGCTATTACAGTTCTTTGAGCTCGTCCACATCGGGGATACGATTCAGAGCATGGTGCAGGTATTTTTTGATAAAGAAATGGTGCGTGAGGTTTACGCTTTCCTCGGTCGTTTTCGCGCACGATGACCCTTGCCTCAAACCAAATTTTCTGTACGTGCACGGTACACGCTTCATAGGCTCAACACATCGACAAGACCGACTTTTTGAACGCGGTCGTGAGGGAGAAGAAACGGTTCGAGAATACGCTGGACGATTGTGTCGCTTCGGGGTTGAACGCAGGGACACAGGTGCTCATGAACCAGGTTCGTCGAGGACGCTTGCACACGAGCGTCGGCATGCGACTGACGCACGCCGTACCGTTCTCTCGTCTCATGAACAGGTCGATCACACCATCCAGACGTTGACCCAGCCCAGGGCATACTACCCGCCCGACGACGCCCCGCTCGATCTCCGTCCGACAGAAGGCTGTCGCGAAGCGATCCGGTGCCTCGAAACACACTGCAAACTGCTCAAGGGCAGCACGAGCAGAGAGGTCCTCGAGGTGTTTTACCAGGAAGTCGGGATCCGATTGTTGGCGTGCGTGTCCTGTCCTGTCCTGTCCTTTGTTGTTGGTACAAACGTGTTTTTACAGGATACTGCAGAAACATATCAAGCGCCAGATCATATCCCTCAACGGCGGTTTTCAGGTCATCGCGGATCTGAACGCGTACCATGCATTCATCGCCTCGCTCAAGGTGTGTGTCTGTCCGGCGTTTCCCTTTTTTTTGTCTTTTTTTTTTCTGATCGTACGTGGCCAAAAAGGTACCGAACGTGACCGCGGATTTCGACCACCTCAAGATGCTCGGACACGTCTTTGTCGTCGAGGATGCAAAAGATCTCGCACAAATCGTGCGGGACGTGACGCGGTATGGAGGCGCATATCGCCCAGAGGTACGGTTCCGTTCTCGTTCCCACTCCCACTCCCATTCCCGTTCTCTCCCGCTGCCGATTGCTTTTCGTGGTCCTCGTACATCGCACGATACGTCGCTCACACGGAACCAATGTAGGATATCTACGAGTTCATCCAGCGCCGGTCCGACTGGAAGAAGATTGAAAAGACGGTGGACAAGACGATGTATAATCTGAGTTTCAAGGAAGACTGCGTTGTTTGTTGAGGGTTATCACATACTTTGGCATGGAGATCTGGTGAGTACGAATTTGGGATAGAAGGAACCCTCGCAGAAACAAATGTGCCCGTGTCCTATCATGTGCACGGAATTGTGAATCAAATCTATCAGGGCTAAGTGATAGAGAGAGTTTAGTGTGGAGATGTCTCAAGGAACCATAGTGTGTACAGGGCCTAAGTTGTTACAACCCTACATTCATTCATGCACATGTCTTCACTCCCTTTTTCTCGACTGTCTCATCTAGCATAAGCCACTTAGTCCCCTGACACCCGCAAGGCTTGCCTATCCATGGATCTGATTACTGTAATGGATCAAGCAAGGTTTCTATCCAGGTACTGTATTTATGTGACGAACCGCAAGTACGTATGTAGATTCATGACAACGCCAGTTGCAGCTGAACGCTCGGAACAGCCGGCCATCCTGCAGAACGGCTCAACGAAAGCATGATAGAAAAAACGATAGCACGACTTATTACGAAAAGAGCACTTTGATATATGCATCACTCGGCGTCGGTGTCTCTCCCTGGATACCAACCCCCAACCGTCTCCCACGCGTTTCCCTCTGGCACTTCCCAGTCCCCGGAACATCCCCATTCCCAATCGACCTCCTGAACCGTCGCTTGTTGCGCCTCGATGAACGTCGTGAGCGGGCACAGCCCCGATGGCGAGGGCGGGCACCCGCGGACGCCCGTCAACGGGACCGGCCCATCGTTGACCACGATACGAATGTAGGATACCTCCGCGTCGTCCGATTGCACAGGATAAGCGGGACACGAGAGAACTAGAGACAGGTGAGACCCAATGGCGAACATGTCAGCATCAACAACCGCAGCAAAGACGCAAGAGGACAAGGGAACGGGGACGCACGTTGGAACTGGACGTTGGTCGCAAACGGCGCGAGATCGGAGACTCTAAAGGACCGGTGTGGGGGAATGTGGTCAGCTGGAAGAGGACCGGACGCGGCGAGCGTCGTCAGGTTCAGTGCTGTGAGGACTGTTTGGATCACGTTCAGAATCGACGAGCGACGCTGCAGACGAGAATGGGACCTACTGTTGAGGACGACAACTTCGTGCGTCGCGTCGACATACAAAACATCGTTGAGCGGAAAAGTGAGATCGTCAGCATCCAAGGTCGCGTTGGTGCTCGTGTTGTACGTCTCGATCGGAGTGTGGGTGAGTCGGGAGAGAAGCTCTTGGATGTAACCCACGCCTTGCACGCGGGCGACAGGCGAGCCGAAGGCAGACTCGTACCAGAAAACTAGATCTAGGCTGTATGACACCGGGTGTGAGAACACGCCCGTCCGGAAAGAACGAGTACTGACGCGTAATTGAACCCTTCCCATTCATCCTCTGTGAAAAGCTCGCAGAATTTGGAATAGCCGAGTGCGACAGTCTTGAAGGAAGTCATCAGCCGACGCGACAGCACAACGAAGCGAGGGACCACAATACACTACCTCATATGCACACATCTGCTGTATCCTATAGACATCCTCGATCTCCAAGTTGAATCCCTGTCCACCCTCTGTAGGCTGCAAATCAGCTTGCAATCGCTCCTGTGCCTCCTTCAGGTAGGTGCCGGTCCATTCCTTGACGTAGGCCAAGGAGCGGTCGCCTTTGTCATGGGCATTGGCGTTAGGACAGGTATCATACGGAGCAAGAGTGTTGTTGAACTGGCGATAGAAGAAGGGTGGGGTCAGACAACATGCCCTCAACGAAGAAGATCAAAACATGAAGCTTACACCGGATGCCTCGATCGTAATCACTTGCTCGTATTTTCCGTCGAGGGGCCAGCCAAAGAAGCCCAGTGCAAAGTTGACTGCAGAAGCATGCATACGATCTCTTTTGGATACGACGTCCCGTAGGTGGTTCCGTTCAGTCAGAGGTTGCGGAGGTGAAGTGACAGAATGACAAAACTGTTCCGTCGACCAAGACGAGAAAAGGTACTCACTGGGATTCAGTCCTAAACACGGGTAGCTTGTCGTGTGCTGTAAAGTCCTATGAGTGCAGTTAACGTTTTGATTGTCACGGAATCCACAACTTTGAGTCGTGTCTGACGATAACGGCGCAACTCACCTCCAACAAGAACCCATATTTCAGTCTCATCGAGACCCCCAAATCATCTGCAAAGCACATTGTCAATTCAGGCCCCATCAAACCGACGAACAACGAGCAAGAGTTTCGAAAACAGTATGGTAAGGGGAATTGATGTTATTGAAATCAGAATATGAGATGTGGTAAGAAGTAAAGACTGAGGATACAACACACAAGAAAAGGACTCACACAGCTGTTGTCTTCCGAAAGGTGTCAAGACTGTGGTCGCATATTCCGTGGTGCGAAAAGGATACAATTACAGGGTGTATGCGTGATGGAAACCGCGTTCCAGCGGGAGACGCGAAGTGATTCAGATATGATGGAACGGCAGCGTGATTGAGAAAACATGCAAGGTCAGGCTATAAACACGAAAAACAATGGAGGGCGCAACCTTCTTCACCAAGCTTATACGTCCTGTTCGTGATACGCCGTCAACTTTAATCACATATACAAATGCGGTACCACCAACCAATCGTTCAAGAACGCCAATCTCCCAGTCGCATTCCACTGCTCGGCGCTCTCATGCAATCTTCGCGCCAGTGACGCCGTTCCTCCGTAGTTGACTACGAAATCCACATTCATGAGCGAATCAATGTGCCTACAACTTCCCGCAGCAGCGAGAATGAAAGTGACACATACCCCACGAAGTAGGGTAACGTGCCCCATGTCGATGCAAGATGTGCACGCCTTTAATGTCACACTCGGCAGGAGGCTCTGCACCTTCGTCGATGCCAAACGCGCCCCGTGGAACGCTGTACCAAGGAGATAGATTACCCCAAGAGCGAAAGAGGTTGAATGGACGGTCGCCAGGTGTAGATGGCCTAGATGGATGATCCGGGAGCGAGGCATATGCGGGTGCAACAAGTTGTGCAGCCCCCGTCTGGAGAGGTTGGGTAGGAGCAGTAGCAATGAGGGCCGGTTCTGCACCAGTTGGGGTTATTCCTGGATATCCGACACTGTCGCATGGCAAAAGAACAAGGAAAGACGATGTTAGAGAAAG
This sequence comes from Boletus pseudopeckii, assembly GCA_038092915.1. Taxonomy (NCBI): domain Eukaryota; kingdom Fungi; phylum Basidiomycota; class Agaricomycetes; order Boletales; family Boletaceae; genus Boletus; species Boletus pseudopeckii. The sequence continues at coordinate 21,004 of JBBPRH010000152.1, forward strand.
AGAACACATGAACAGGGAAAGGCATACTCGGTGGGGAATACATCGGGAAAGTCGTTGGTAGGAGATGGAGGCGGGTAGTTGTGGACAGTGGTAGAGCCAACCCACGGAGGAGCATAGATATCAACCCCACCGCTTCCTGTTCGCTCCCGGAAAGAGAACCAGCGTATGGCGAACAGCGATAGTTGGACAGCGAGACACGCAGTGATACCCCCCGCAAAGGACGCGAGTACATGCTTCAGTGTATATCTAGGCATGGGCGCATTACTGCCTGCCGTCAAACGACGGCCGTCGTCGGTGTGGTTTGCGTCAGTGACTGGCAGAACCTGTTGTGAGCCAGAGAGAAGGCCGACGCGCTCGCTGGCCTCATCGCCTTTGCGCCCCTCGAGACCGGGCTCTGGATCGTATTCCTTGTAATTGCTTGGGCTCATTCAACTGAAGACTGTACGATATGAGCTCAGGTGGAGTGTTGAAGCAAGTCGGTCATTGAAATCTAAGAGGACCTTTACTCCGGGGACATTGCGTATTGACACAGAGGCAAACAATTGACCAAGTACCGAATACCCCAATCGTTGCCTGCACCCCCATACATATCGCGTTGCTCCTCCAACAAACGTCACATCAAGAAATACAGACGCGTCGCTGTCGACGCCGAGCTCGTCGTCCAAGGACGTTCGCGTGGAGGTACTGTGACGCGTGTCCAACCATGTCCCTCGCTTTCCCCCCTCACATTTCGACTTCTCGCTCTTGTCGCGGATTTCTTCCCCTACATCATACATTTGGTTTCGGCGAATATCCTGTACACGTATCCTAGCATTATGTATAAGCCACCCTGCTAGTCGATGCAGAGCCACACATTCCCGTGTCACAAGTCGTCGAAACGGCGACCAAGTAGCTGCGACGACGAGGTCACAAGCATAGTCCGAGCTCTAGTCGGGACAAGCAATGTGAATATACCTCTCGACGCCAGTACGCTAATGCACCGTCGCTGGAGTCACCGCATACAGCGCAGAATCATGTGATAGCTGCAACAAAGTAGCTTAGTTTGACGCTGGACCAACACGGAAACAAGCCCAAACTGACTGTATTTAGGACCCCCTCCACCTTCGGGCACCGTCCATGTGATATCTTGAGTAGGAACTTTGATATCGCAAAGCTTGCAATGGATACAGTTCTGCAACGATGAGCAAGACGGTCAAATCCCTCCAGACGTGCGAAATCCGAAACCGCTCACCTGCGCGTTGATGACCAGCTTCTTGCCATCCCATCCTTCTTCATCGGATGCTATTTCGTCCTCGATGTACTCGTAGACACCGGCCGGACACGCGCGCTGAAGCAAGCCTGCATACTCGCCGACATTTTGGCGGACGTGCTCTTTCCTCAGAGATACGTCCTCCACGCCGTCCTTGCGCACGCGTAGATGGACAGGCTGGTCTTCGGCGTGATTCGTGCCCGTGAGCGTTAAAGACGTCAACAGATCGGTCGACAGCGGTGGTTGCGGTGGTGGATAATCGATGGGGTTGAAGTGACTGGCCGTCAGCGTATGCGCAGCGTCCAAACGTCGGGTCGTGTTGCGAAACGTCCACGGAGTCCGCCCCTTGAGGAAAAGCGAGTCCACGCCTGAGTAAGCGATACCACCCCAGATACCCAGCGATGTGTTGAAACTCGCACGCAGGTTGCGCACTTCGTTTAGATCCGACCACACCCAGCTACTCCGGACTGCGGCGTCGTACTTGCTCATGTCGCTTGGCGGGCTGGTATCCACTTCCGATGACGCGGAATCTGTGAGCACGTCTGCGGCTGCTTCCGCTGCGAGCATGCCGGTCTTCATGGCGTTGTGTGTGCCCTTGATTTTAGCGATGTTGACGAACCCGGCGGAACATCCGATCAGGGCACCACCTGGGAAGTGGAGTTTTGGGACGGACTGTAAGCCGCCCTCGTTCAACGAGCGAGCACCATAAGCAATGCGAGTCGAGGAACCAGACAGGAGTTTTGCAAAGTAAGGGTGGTGTTTCATGCGCTACATCCAGTGTCAGATTCAAGCACGGAACACAGGAGCGCGTGAAACCTCACCTGCAGTTCCTTGTACGGACTGAGATACGGGTTCGCGTAGTCGAGGCCAATGACCAATCCAAGGCTGACGAGTCCGTCCTCCATGTGATACACCCAGCCTCCACCGTAAGTCAGGTAGTCGAGCGGCCAACCCATGGTATGCACGACCGAGCCTGGTCGATACTGACTCGGGTCGACGCGCCAGACTTCCTTGAGACCGATGCCATACGTCTGTGGATCTGCGTCCTTGCGGAGGTCGAATTTGTGGATGAGCTCCTTGGAGAGGGAACCGTGTGCGCCTTCGGCGATGAGCGTGACTTTTGCACGGAATTCCATCCCGGGTTCGAACGTCTCCTTCATACGGCCCTGCTTGTCGAGACCGACTTCGTTGGTGCGTACGCCGGCGACGCTGTTGCCGTCCATGCCATATACGATACCTGCACCTGCAAATCCGGGATAAACCTCGACGCCGAGCTCCTCGGCGATGGATCCCAACCAAGCTGTAAACCGAGAGAGGGAGGTGATGTAGTTGCCGTCGTTGGACATCTGAGGTGGGTGCGGAATGGGAAAGGAGTATTTCTTGGTGAGGAATCGCATGGTAGAGGACGTTGCGGGTTGTTTGAGGGGGTGGTCATCCCTCGCGGACCAGTTCGGCAGTAGCTCGTTGAGACCGCGAGGCTCTATGACGGCTCCGGAGAGGATATGTGATCCTGGGTCAAGCAGCGGTCAGCCAAGACGGGGTGTGACAGTAATGTCGACGAACCTACTTCGCCACCCTTTTCGAGGACGACGATCCGGAATTCCTTTCCTCTTTCTTGCTCGAGCTGTTTGAGACGTATGGCAGCACTGAGGCCAGCAGGACCCGCTCCAACGATGCAGACATCGACGTCTTCAAAGATGCGCTGTACGGTCGCTGGATCAAACGACTCCCTACTGCGCGGTAGAGCGCGATGAAAGGCGCGAAGGGCCACTCGCCGCGTTAACATGATGGGGCCTGTCGAAAACTGGGCAATTGGTGACAGGGTGGTCACATGTGTCACACGGTGTACCTTGGTCATCGCGCACGGTGGTGACGGCAAACTGCTGGTAATTTTTCGACATTGACCACTCGTCGAGCTCCTCACCGACGACGCCTCAATGACTGGCTTCTCTGCGGTGCCCATCGCCGAGGATGACAGCAACCGTCGCTGGGCCGGTGTTGCCCGCGTAGCTGGTCCAGTTTGGACGCAGCTACCGACGCTTACCATCGGTCTGTTTGGCGTTCAAATGCTCTGGTCGGTGGAAATGTCCTATGGTGACTGTCTGCAGCTCGCCTAAAACTGGCTACTGACGTCACATCAAGCTTCACCATACCTGCTCTCTCTTGGCCTCTCAAAATCGCTGATGGCCATTGTCTTCCTCGCAGGACCACTTTCCGGTCTCATCGTGCAGCCCATGATAGGTACGTCTCAGCCTCCGACCCCTAGGCAGTTCTGACCATCAATTCACTAGGCATACTCGCTGACAATTCCAAATCCCGGTTTGGCAGGCGACGACCCTTCATCGTAGTCTGTGCCGCATTATGTGCGTTCTCCACCCTCCTCCTCGGATTCACGAGGCCATTTGCAACGATATTCACCACTCTGGACTCGGTCTCGGTCAGTTATCTTTTCCCACACACCGCCCACCACATGGTCGACTCATTCGCGGTAGAATGACATCTTCACCGTCTGGCTTGCCATCCTTTCCATTTATTGCATAGACTTTTGCATCAATGCGGGTGAGCATCACGAATTGCGTCCAGACAACAGTCTTACGTCTTTGTCTAGTCCAAGCCCTCGATCGTGCGCTACTCGTGGACATCCTACCCACCGCTAAGCAACCTGCGGGCAACGCATGGGCAGCGCGAATGCTGGCCGTCGGAAGTGTTGCCGGATTTTTCGTGTAAGCCTGCATTGCCTCTGGACGCTGAATTCTCCTTGACCTCCACTCCAGAGGGAATCTCGATCTCCCTCAATTTTTTCCCTTCTTGGGGAGCGCACAGTTGGGGGTCCTTTCCCTCATCGCAGCTCTTCTCTTGATCTCGACACAGGCGTGGGTGTGTTTTCATGTGAAAGAGCGTGTCTTGCTCCGCTCATCGTACGATGCCTCCCCTTTCACTGCTCTGGTATACCCACTCATGTTCCCTGCAGAAGCGACCCAAAAGGATTTCGACAGGAGTTGAAGGTACTATCGGAGACTCTCGTGAGGTTGCCTAGCGTCATCCGACAGATTGTGCGTTCTCACCTCTTTGTGTCCAATTTTGCGGTGACCTGTGTCTGTAGTGTTGGATCCAATTTTTGTGCGTCTTCTCGTTTGCAGCTCACTTCCCGCCCTGACGGTGGCCAGTGCATGGTTGGGATGGTTCCCAGTACTGTTTTACACCACGGTGTACATTGGGGAGCTTCACAAGCAGTCTTCGCCTATTCCAGAAAACGAAGATGCTGTGATTGCCCTTGATGCCGAATCCATGCGACTTGGATCACGAGCAATGTTTTACAGTGCTTTAGTGTCCCTGGCAGCCAACATCATCATGCCCTCCTTTGTTGTCCCACAACATGCTGGGCACGCTTCCAGACCCCTTCAACCAAAGCAGAAGACGTGGTTAGAACGTGTTCGGATGCACTTGACCAGCTTATGGGCATTGTCTCACTTTATTTTTGCGATGTGTATGGCTGCCACATTGTACGTTCATCGCCCATCCTTTGTGTTATTCACATCAGCGGCGGTCTTTTGACACCTGATGTATTTTTTTTTCTGCTCTTGCCATCATTGAAAATATAGCGTCACCTCGACCGTATCGGGTGCAACCTTCATCGTGTCTGTCACCGGGTTCTGTTGGGCAATTACGCAGTGGGCGCCTTTTGCCTTGGTGAGTGGAGATCTGACAAGACCTTTTTTTTTCCGCCATTCGGTTCTTACCCCATACCCCAATGGCATCTTTAGCTCGGGGAGGCAATATTATCCCACCCAGCCTCGGATGATGCGGGGTCAATCCATCTCGCTGACACGCGTTCGACACGCGCGGTCCGTCCACGCGATGACGTCGAGCACAATGCGAATGAAGAGGAGACTCAGCTGCTTTTTCAAGCCCATGTCGAGGACGACGAAGAGGAAGAGGAAGAGGTGCCCAACGGCCACCCCCACTCCCACCTTCATGCTCACGCCCGGGCCGGCATTCAAAGTTCGCCTGGATCGAAAACAACGTCTGACCAAGAGGACGAAGCCGATCCGCGTCTGAGGATCATCGGGTTGGGGAACGCACGGGCACGCGTCAGCAGGATCGATATAGCCATCCCTCGCTCTCCACCCTCTGTAGCTCACTTGGAGGGGAACGCGATGACGTCGACGTCAGGGTCTGCAACAACAACGTCGGCCAATGGTCTGAGTGCCCAGGCTGGTGCCATCATCGTGCGTGATCCTCTCTCTGATTGTGTGTCGTTCGGACCTTGCCGCTGGATGAGCTCACACGCACCTTTTTCATGTCCTCCCCCCACGTATTCGTGTGTACCCTTGTACCGGTCCCATACAGGGCATTCACAACGTATTCATCGTCATCCCTCAGTTCCTCGTGACCGGTCTGTCATCGATAATCTTTGCCATCTTTGATCCGGACATATCCGCCCTACATGGCCACCATGCTGGGAACACGCGACCCAGTGACGGAACGAGTACCCCTCCATCGCAGGATGCCGCACGACAGCTGTTTACCCGCTCAGATGACATTGGGTCCAATTCGATAGCCATCATCTTTCGGTACGTTTCGTTTTTTTTTTCTACTCCGCCGTATCGCCGTCCTGACCGTCCTGTTCTTCATCCCCCGTCTCACTCAGATTGGGAGGCATTGCGGCCGCGATAGCGTTCATTCTCTCGTATCGCCTCGCAAAAGAGCTAAAACGCCATTGATACAGTGGACTTGTAAATATGATGTACAACCTCGTCGCTCACGTTCCATCGTACACTTTGCACTATTAGACTGCCCCCACCGTACCATCCCTGCGAGGTCTTGATTCTTAAAAGACCGTTCCGTCGCTGATGATGTCAATGGGAGGTCCGCCAGTAGCCGGACGAAGCTTCTTTGCGATCTCGCGCCCACCTTTCCACGTCGCGCTCTCCAACACCTGTGCTAGCGTCAGCGTTTCCATAGAGAGATTATATTTCCTCCGAAGACCCTCCGCGATCCGATCTCTTTTTTTTAAAAATATGTCATCAGTCACGGCACCGAACATGACGACGCACAATTCTATTACTGTCATGGCGCGCCACTCTACCACGGCAGGATGTGACGGCGGTAGGCGAGGGATGCCACGCGGGACGTCTGCGTCCTGCTCCTGCTCGGACGATAACACACCAGGGCGAAGGGTCAGGACACCGAAATCGACCAACAGACCGCCTGTGGTGCAGTGCGTTGAGTCGAGGGTCGTCAACACACAAAATCCGCTCACCGTTTCGGTATTCCGGGAGACCCGTCATGTCCTCCATACCATCAAACCTCCACCCGAGCAACGTCTGAATGGGCTCGACGAGACTGTACGCGAGCCAGCCGGTGAGCTTGTGAAAGGGGACGTACGCGTCGGATTCGGATGCGGGGTGGTCGGCGGGTTGGCGTTGACGGAGGGCGGGGCAGGGCCAGACGTCCCCGAGGGGGATACCGTCGAGGGTGAGTCTGGAGGGCCAGATGGTGGAAAGGCCATCGATGAGGGCGGACCATAGCGCGGCGATGTGCACGCGTCGCGTGGGACCGTCTAACCTGGACTGTGCCTCGAGGAAATCTGTGTGTGTGTGTGTGTGTGTGTATTGGAGACGTGTTGTTTCATTGACAGGCGGGGAAGGGGGCGCGCACGAGGCCGTACGCACACACGAAAAAAGGGGGGAGGGAGCGATTAATGACGTCGTGAATGAGGTGACAATGTGACTCAATAAAACAAAAAAGGTATGCACTTACCCAGCATGTCTCCGGGCCTGGCGTCGTGTCCGAAAATTTGGGGGTTCGACGTGAGCGCGGTGCTGAGACGGATGAGGAGCGCGGTTCGCCCTTGGAGCCCGACCATCGGGTTCGTGGCGCTGACTTGCATCGCCTCGGCAACTTTATCAACGTTGATGCGAGCGAGTCCTTGTGCTATTTTCGTCGCGGGATCATTTGGGATCAAACATCAACCCAGCGTCGGACGATCGCGAAGCAGACAAGAAGAGGAAAAGGGCAAGGAAAAAGGAAAAAGGAAAAAGTGAGAAAGGGAGGGGGGTCCAGAGGGGGCGTGGGCGTACCGTCAACACGATATGGCTGTGAGACAGATCCCGAGAAAAGACCCGCAGCGAACATGTGCAGGCTGGCGACGCCGAGACCTTCCGAGCGCGCAAACGTCTGTCCGGGTCCGGTGGTCCCGGGTTCGGTGTAAGTCCAGTCGGGTCCGGCGCCGGCGTCGAGGATGACGGAGACGAGAAAGAGATCGAGGAGACGTTTGCATTGTTCGGTCGTGTCGACGCTCGCGGCGTCCCAGGCCTGCAGCAAGGGTGTGATGCGGGGTCGACCGGCATCAAGATGGCGCCATCGACCATGAGGCGGGATCTATGGAAAAGAAAGGGGAGAAAAAAAAAGGTCGGAGGACTCATCAACATAAACGTCACGAGGTGATGAATGAAAAATGGTCGGATGTGATCCCGCTCTCTTTCTTTTTTGGGTTAAAGGTTGGGTTCGGGCTCCGTGACGACGTGCATGATCGCTATCATCATCATCAGAAGTGACGAGCCTCGCGGGCGGAGGGTGGAGGTGGGGGAGAGGGGACGGAAACTCCCCGTACGGAGACAGAGAACGAAATTTGAAAAAATGGCAGGGGTTTTGGTTTCACTTACGGTATCAAACGCGTTCGTAAAGTCTCTCTAATCGGGTGCAAGCATCAAATTCGATGATTCGACAAGAACGGGGAAAGGGACCCGGAAAGAGGGGGGCGGGGGGGCAAAAAGACCAACGAAATTGGCAAAAAGAGAGTACCTCGTACCTCCATGATGGACGCACAAAACGCAATCACTGCGTCCAGCTTGCCAGGGTCGTAATCAAAGTACTGGAGCGCACCCTTCTTCGCGAGATCGTGTACTTGGGTACACCGTGCTCTGATGGCTGGAAGGGTACGCAGGAACATTGCCTGTACATGAGGAGAATCCAGACTATGTGGAAGCATCGATCTCGTGTCTGTTCAGTGGTGGATGGTGCAGGAAACAGAAAAAGAAAAGAAAGATTGGTGGTGGGGTACACGTGGAGTACGGTTTCTGATAGCAACGCTGTTCGTCGTGTATATGTTGGCTTGCAATGTGTCCTTGTGCGTGCGTGTGTGTTGAGTTGGACGTTGTCGTCGTTATCAATCGGGTCCAAGGCTCGTAGCGCTTGAGCGTTGGTGCCTTTTATGGGAAATAGACCCCTGTCTTGGTTTCGTGACCTGGCTCTCGTCCGAGTCTACAAGGGCCCAACGCCGCCCTGCGAGTCACGACGCAAGGCCTCGCACTTCTCCAGACGTCCTGCAACGACGTTGAGCACTGACCACATCTAGCCTCGCGGTTAGGCTAATCGGCAAAGGTCCTTCCGCCCACATGTGTTGTGCGCATTCCGCTCGTGTCTATTTGGGATCACTCACACACGCATCCCGCATAGTCATCATCCATCATCACCATGGACTTTTTGTACTCTCCATCACACAAAGCGTCTCACACTCGCAGTCCCCAGCTGCCCGGGGCCCATTCTGTGCGGATCCCTACACTGCAGCTTCGATTCCCATCGCCGACCCCGAAGCCGAAAAAAAAGAAACAAAAAAGGTTACATTCTCGACCTCAATGTCGTGTTCTCGAGCCAATGCCATAGGCAAAAGCTCTGCGATCTACACAGCGTCATCCATCATCCATCATCAAACCGAGAAAAGAGAGTGAGAAAACGGACCCACCCTCAACCTGAGTCCTATCGTTGCCCAGATGGGCTCGTTCTCTCGCCACGTGTCTGTCTCACCGTGCAAAGCCGTCAGATATCCGGCCCTTGCCTGCGCATGGCCCGAATCCCATCCAGTCTAGTTCAGAGTCCCCCCTCGTTGTCAACGCGCGGCACGAAACGCGACCATCTATCATCACCTAACTGATCGGACATCGCCCCACACACACTCTCACCCAAAAAAAGTGGAGCTCAAAAGTAGAAACAGCGTCGTGTTTTGGGACAGGGGGAATAGAATAATAGACACCATTGATACATGATACATCATGAGGCAGGATGACGAGGGGCCGAGAAGGAAGGAATGATGGGCAAAAAAAGTGACAGGACGGCAACCCTTTATGAAGAAGCTTGCTGCCGTGCACAATGAGGGCATTTCAGATCCCTACGTTGGCCAACTTTAGGTTGAGCCCTGCCCATCCTAGTGGAGATGTCAGCCAAATCAGTCTCGCGCGTCGCACAACACTAGATAAACGAACATTTGCAAACACGTCGCCGAGCATCCAATACATGGTTTCAAATGTTGAGCGCTGTACCGACATCGATTGGACCCGCAATCGACCTAGACAAAACATCATTTTTAGCAAAGATGCTGAGCAATGCACAAAAGCGTGAGGAAACACCTACCTTGCTGTCAGTGTAAGGCTCCTGGTGTCCGCAGGAGAACTCGATGCATTGCGTTTCGCGGTAGCACATGTTGATTGAATTGGAGTAGTCTCTGTTCTCCCCCGCACGCTCGAGTCAGAAACACGCGACACGGCAGGAGAAATAACGAGCGCACGCGTGTAGGATAGATTAGGATAAGTTGATAGTAGACGTGGAAGACGTGCGTGTGGAAGGAGAAACTTGAATGGCGCGTTGAGATGATTCGAAAGCCGTCTTCTGGACCAAGCTTTATACCTCTCCACTCGCTGTTTGGATTCCGAGAAATCGGCAATGGATCTCGTCGCTGTTCTTTTCTTCTTTTTGCCCCAGCCCCAGTTCTTCAAGAAGCCCTCATCCGAGATCTGTTGTGCGAAGCGTGCGGGGTGGGGATTTTAATGTCGACAGGCAAGAGCGGTGTCGGTTTGCAAAAACTAAATGGTCGATCATCCATCTGATGAGATGCCCAGATCTGCGCCTTTTTTAAAGGGTCGGGGGATCATATATACGCATATGCAACCCTGTCATGAATCGTGACACCTGATAGTAAAATATGCCATCGCGGAGCCACTAGTTTAGTCCTCGGAATGGACCACACCACTAGGTCCGACTACGCACCATCCGTCGTTGACCCGGATCTTGTAACATGACCGTCGTCGCGCGATGGCGCACAGTGGAAAGCCCGCGGTGTGCGCAGAGAGGAGAGGGAAAGAAAGCGTGGGCAAGACCCGTTAAGAATTCATGTGGCATGTCCGTTTACGTCTTTGGTGTCGAAGCGGCGCAAAATTGTACATCTAAAATGAACTCGGCCACCGAACCAAGGTGCCTCTAAGCTACGCAAAAACGGCGCCAAACTAAATCGGATCAAACAGGGTTATCCCGCGAGCCGCACCCGTGAGAGCAGGCAGCGCACAGGTACTCATGGCCGCTCGCAGCGGCGGCGCGGATGGGAGGGACACGCATCACTACGGCCGCAAAAGGAGGGCGCAAATGGAGCGACCATGACCCCAAGTTCGCCGTGAGGGTCATGCCGGCTCAAAATAGAGACACGTAAGGCACAACAAGCCAAACCAAGTACCAAGGGCATATAAACCGTCACAAATAGTCTCAGAAGACTGGGAGCGTATGAGATATCTAAACGCATAGCTAGAGACACTTTCTGGGGTCAGCTTTCTGAGCAGGCGGGAAACAAGCTCCGACCTTGACAAATAAACTGGGTGGAATTGCTTCGCGCAGCTTTTAAATTTGGGCTGATGGCGCGCAGCGTTTCCAACAGTCATGCTCCCACCAGTCGCCAGAGACGCGTGTCGCTGAAAGACCCCGTTCGAAAGCGATGCCCTCCGGCGTGCGGGTCAGATACCAGAGTTCTCTGACACCCAACTGACGCAAGTAATCTCGCATGCGGGGGTAATTTTCTCCCACGCGATGGGGTCCATGGCTGTCATCAGAGAGAGCGAGGCGACCACCCAGCTCAAGGATCAACTATAGGCAACCCATGAGGTCATAAAAAGGAAGGCGATCTTGGCCCACGCACTGCAGCGACATCCTCTCCGGGATACGGGGTCTCCCAACCCTTCCTCAAGGCGGCCGCGTTGACTTCGAATAAAGCGCCATAGTGAGTGGCGTATTTAACGTTTCGTTTTAATTTGTCCCATGCATTCGGAAATTCGGAGAAACGCAATTCTGGGTTGTACAGTCGGCACAAATCCAGGTGACCGATAATTTCCGGGCGAAAACGTTCCAGCAATCGGTAATGCGCATCAAAGTATGTTGAAAGGAAATTGTCCATGCGCTCTTTTCCCGTGGCGTTCATTTCAGCCACCACATCTGTGACGGTGGACGTATGCAGCGCCCTCTCGAACGAGGCTTGATCAAAGTCGATGGGAATGGCGTTGACGTGATGGACTGAGCCAACGATGTATTCGATACGGCCTGGATGTTCGCTGAGAAGGGTACTCAATTTTTCCAGATCTGTATTCGTGATGAACTCGGTCTCCAAACCGACCAGGAGGGTGATCTGGGAAGCGTATGCTGACTTGAGCCTGTGGGCTTCGTCCAAGAAGTCTGTGAATTGCTGCATCAGGGAATGAGGGGACAGCCCTGCCTAAACGCGAGGAAGGTGAGTCGAATGCGGGCACGGTTTAGGCAACGAAGAGACCTCTTCTGGATACAAGTCATCCAGCCTGTACCGTGGAACATGTTCGGTGAGGCCATATACCTCGAAACCCTGTCTGATAGCTTCCAAAACAACCTCTTCAAGGGTTCCGGAGGCATGCCTGCAGAACTGACCAGAATGTGAGTGGTGACTAAAAGGCATATGGAACAGATCTCGAGCGTCGCCCATGCCAAGGAGGGTCCTGTAAAAATGTCACTGATTAGTTAGCAACGGTTCTTACGTAATTGAACTACTTAGACTGTAGTACTCAGTCTGAGACCCGTCCACAGTGTCTGTTAAAGAAAGCGCAGCCGTCTACTTACAATAAGTGACCCCCGCACTTTTGATGCGTCAACTCGTCCCCATCAATATGTTCAATCCTACACTCTGCGTTTTTGAAAATCGGAAACCTAATGGCCTGCTTCTCGCCCTGAAAATTTCACACTCCGCTTGCCGTTAACGTCCAACCGGCGCGAGGGCAGAAAATGACTAGATGCGTTTTGATCTGGCGAATTACAAGTATAGCCTTGCCAACTTTATGATACTATTCCCACATCTACTTCGATGCCCTCTAGCAGCGGCGTTTGTCAATGACGTGGGTGGGACGACCAAGTCAGCTGGTCGACTGTAACTGTCAAAGATATCTTTTTCATTAATTTGCGGGGAATAAGATCAGAAGAACATACGGCAGGGGTGCCTCGTCGTGAGGCCCTTGTCATAGGGCTAGACCTTCTAGACGACGAGGGCGTTGGAAACACACTTCCAGCTCCCCTCCCCCTGGTGGACGAAGAAGCCGTTCGCACCTGTGGCGCCGCCAACTGGTGCACCACAGGCCGCGTATTCCATGGCATCTGAAAGCCCAACCAACCCAACCATCCTTGCATCGTATCCGACCGCTCTCGCTCTTGTCGCTTCCGCTCAAAGGCCGCGCGGTAGCGTTCATATGACTCTCGAAATGATCGGTCCACGCGAGAAGAGAATATCAGCTCACCACGAGGGTTCGCCGCGGGGGGGATTGGGGCGATGGGTACGGACGTGCCGCGGTCGGTTGGTGACGAGGGTGATGATCGTGTCAGCGACCGGCTCGCGGATTCATGTGACGGTTCTGGCCGCGGGAAAAGGAGCGCAATCGGATTCAGGGAAAATTTAGACCGCAACGGAGGCTTGCGGACGTTGAGATACATGTTGAGGGACCGCAATGCTTTGTTTGCGTGAGGGACGTAACTTCGAGAAACGTTCATGATCAGAAATGTTCTGATGGGGGTTCGAAAAGCAGTGCTTCATACCGATTAGCATAAGCAATCTTCTCGGAGTACATGCCACTGGCAAAGAAGAGGAGCAGACTGGTGATTGCAACGAACAACAGACCAGAAGCAAAGTACGGATGGGGTTTCACGCTCCTCACGGTTCCATACACGTCTGGGAGAGTATGCCGAAGGAAGTAGGTATAGGGTATGTCTAGAAACGAGGTCTGCAGCAGGACCTCGGACAGGAGGAAGGCAATGACGAGGACGAGGTGGAGCAAGAACACTGCCTGGTGGTCAGCTCAGGGACGCGGCGAGAAGAACGGTGTTTTACATTGATAACGCGATTTTCTCCGCTGCAGAGATGCAGCGTTGGTCTTGAGTCTCTCTTCGAAAAAGAGCAGGTCGCGGTAGGTCGCCGGGTCATTTGGAGGGTGAAAAGAAGGGCGCAAGTGTGACGCACTACCTCGCGCCATTCATTCGGACGGCTCGCAGGACAAAGAAGTGTTGTTCAAGATATGGTTGGTGTCCGGTACCAGCTCGCTCGAGACGACGTTGGTCAATATAATGCTCGTAGGACCAGCGTCGAGCTGCTGACGGCTATCGGACCGCCGTGGCCGTGTCAAGGGGATTGTTTTATGGCTCACGTGACCAATCCCGTCATACAAATGGAGACGCGACATGCAGCGTGTCCGTCGTGAGGCAGTTTGTTCTGCATCCCGGAGCAACTCCAGCCACGTCAGCGTCTGTGGCTCTTTTATTTTTCTACAGGGAAAATACAAGCTTGCTTGATCACAGGAGATACCCATGACAATTGTTCTGCTGGCTTCGATTGCTTTATTCGTGCTGGTCGTCACTAGTCACCCAATACTGCCAGACTCTGACCTCAGTGACTTGTAAGTCCTCATGTTGATCATGCTGTGGACACATGCTCGACGGTTATTTGCATGCGAAGTGCTCCTTCCTCGTCTACATTCCAGACTGCCGTGCAGGCTGCGTTCCGGATTCATCCAGGGTCAGTTTTGCTCCACAGGGTTCGCAGTGATGACTGACGTCCCTGCCTTGCGACGTGTACAGCGAAGATGACCTCAAACTCGACGCCGCTCGCTTCCAGTCTCAAAAAGCAAAACAACAGATCGAGTACCTCTCCGAACTTGACGCGGAAAGTGTCGCAGCCGTAGCCTCATTCGAAATTTCGCCTGGGGTCAAGCCGTCTTTCGCGGCCCCCTCGGACGGAATCCCCGACAAGCAGGATGCATTCGACACCAACGAACTCGACAACTCCCGACCTGACCGTGTCGCCGATGAACTGGTTGCTTTGGAGCCCGTGGTTGATGAACAGCAAGCGGCTACGACCGACGAAACCCCCAGTACTCCGCTTGTAGTTTTGGCGTTCTCCTGCGTAGCTGCATTCTTGGCCCTAGCTTGTGTCGCATTGATATTGTACATCATCAAGTCACTGCGATCGCAAATGCTTGCGTCGAAGAGAGCATGGGAATTACTTCCGCGCTTCTGGAGACGTCCAAGGTCCTCTGTTCCTCAAGAGAATACGAGTGCAACAGCCAAGGAACGTCTTTTGGGTGGCGGTTGTCTTCTACTCCAGACAGAAGTGACAGAAGTCGAACAACAACGCCTTCTCGATGCCGAAGAGGGGTCTGCTGAGAGGCACGACTCGTACACGGAAGACAAACCCCTCTATTTCGATGTTGTGTCGGACATGGAATCGGAATGGGATGATGTCGACGAAAAATACCAGGATGCGCTTGACATGACACCTCTTCCACTCACGCATGACCTCCCACTTGAAGAACACGTGTCCCATCAGTCTCATTTCGGAAACCCACCTTTGCCATGCTTGGAGTCCTACTCACTCGATCAACCGAGAGGTGATCGCAGCGTTCCGCTGATGCGCGAGTTGTGCACCCCTCGGCCAGCTTGGTCGGTCCGCGCGATTGACTCTCCCGCGCTTGGACTATCCTCGCGCGAAGGTGGTGATGTCGATTTCACCCTGCAGCCACTCATCCACCCCCGCCGCCGTGCTTACCGTTCAGCCGTTCCCGAATTGGACGTTGCACTCGCGATGCAGCTTCGTCCCGGCCTCGGTATCGGCGCGGATTCCGCATGGATGGTTCGTTTCCTGATGGCTATCTTTGGATGGTTTGCAGTTGCCTTGACGGGCAATACTCGGTAAATGACCTATGAACGCCGCACCGACCTAGTGTCCATGTTCGTCATGATCCGGCCACTCGGTCGACGGTGGTCTGCGTTCTTGACATGCGTCGCTACCCGAATGAACAACCATCATGGATACATGACGAAACTCATTCTATGCGCAACTCTCTTGGATTGATTATGATTTTTTTTATTCCCCCCCCTTTTTTTTTTCCTTTGCGTGCGTAACCCCGTCTCATCATCTACGCATTCCAGTCCTTCACTCTTCCCATGCCGTCCTTGTTCGACCTTTCTCTTTTCATCATCTTTTGCGAGTTGCATTTCATACTCATGACACAATCAATCCACACGGAGAACCGGAGTTCATATAGATCATTGTTTTTTCCTTCTTCCGCATGGTTCGCATTATCATCGCACTTGATCTGGAATTTATATTGGTTAGAGATGGTGCCACTCTGATGTCCCGTCCAAAGTTACTTCGAGTTTCATTCTCGTAATTACCGTACGGGCAGCAAGTTGCATTTACAATATTCGGACATGACCCTGTTTCCAAGTTGGGTTTCGTTGGTCGTTCCCATCGACCCACAGAGGTACCGTGATATTACGCCGACTCGTACGTTATGTGGCAGCTTTGCGCCAAGTTACGAGGGAACGACGCCGTTCGTTCATCGGTGGTGCGCACGTGAGAACGGCTCTCAGCCTTTCACTTCCCGAAGCGCTGCCCATCTACATGCACGTCGTTTTTTTGTTTCCAAAAGCCACTCTGCACGCTGGTGACCGTTCCACTCGCTAAACTGGTTCAATCCCTAGACCGTATCATCGACGACAACGATGACGCAAACTAGTCTGTCGGTCCCAAGAAAAAGCAACTGTAATTCCACAAAGCCACAACGTACATTCAAGTTGTAGAAACGATGACACCGACGTGACCGACACCGACACCGTGACACACCACAGAAGAGTCCCGTAGTACGTACGACTCGCATCTGCCGCAAGGAGGACCGAGGGCGATCCCCCCTTCCCCCCAGCTGATAACCCAACTTAGGAAGCGAATGTTTGCTTCGATGTCTGGAACGCGGCCGCAATAGCATCTATCTGTTTCTTAGAAGTGCTCGCCATGGATGTCTGTGTATATAACCGCGACAAGGTCAGCGGCAAGAAACAAAAACAATCTGAAAAGATAACAGCACGTGCACGAAGCATGAAGCATGAAGCATGAGATATAATGCGTGGAATCACGAAATTTACGAAGACGCCCACGTCGACGCTTTATCTGCAAGAACCAACATGGACGTACCGGAATCTTGGTCATATACTGGACGCCAAACTTCTTGGTGTCGGCGTCGAGCGACGCGAGATCGCCAGCGACGACGCTTGTCAACTTCAAGGCGTTGATAGTGTTTTTCTTATCGTCGAGGTCTTTGAGGCCGTTCACGATGTCGTTCGCAAGCAGCTGTGTTTCTCCTAGCATGGTGGCGGCTTGCGAATCGTCGAACGGGGAGGTGGCCTGTGACGCGAGCCATGGAGAAGAAAAAGAGGGAAAGAGGAAAGAAAGGAGCGGTGCGGCATCCAACGTCAGCGAGAAACATCAGCGGCACGCGGGGTCATCGATAAACAGTAAAGACTGACCATGAGGTCGGTCGTCGCGCCCTGGATGGCAGTCCCGAGCTTCATGGCTTGATTGTGGATGGCCTATCGTGATGTGCGGGTTACATTTTCAGATGGATACATAGCCAAGGGGGAAGGGCAGGCGGAGTGCTTGAAGACGCTTACCATGGCTTGCGCGAGCGTGGCGCCGCTGTTGGGCAAAGAGTTGATGGCTTTGTTGAGCATGTTGGTTTGCGCGTCCAGGGCTTTGACATCGCTCTCAACTTGAGTCACGTCACGCTTGATCGGCGTCCCGAAGGCGGCCAGGGCAAAGACGAGTGTGACGAACGAGAGGTGGAAGAACATGGTGGTGCAAGTGAAGGGGCGAGGATTGCTGGCTGATGTGATGGTGAGCACGAGACCCTTTTTATACCTCGACGATATGGCTCATTGTGCCGCAGAGTACTCGAATGAGACTGCCATGTAACAAGACGCAGGGAAGAAGGGTGAATGATCCGAGGAAGGTCGTTTCGAGTGCATGTTTAGGCGCATTGAGATTGTCTTTTTGGTTTTAGTCTGATCCAGCGGGAGGCTGAGGGGATCCATCGGACTCCATTGAGATTTACTTTGTGTCGTTGTCCCTTGTTTGAGTGAAGGAAATACCCAGGGAGGAAAGTTCATCAACATGAGTCAGAAAGACAGCCGGGGGGAGGGGGGACCGATCGTCTGCGTCAGTACTTACCGGTTTGATGTTCAGGACCATACGAGAATGGCGCTGCTCGATGGATCCGCATGGTTAGCGGCGGTGGTACGAATCCAACTGGCGAGAGTGGAAAAAACTGCACCGATCCAAAGACTTTGACAGTGATTCGGGCATCGTCACTTCCAACCTTGACCAAACCGTGTTGGACTTACCTGACCGAATGCCACCCCAAGGACTTGGAAACACTCGGCAAAACGACATGGCCTACGACGCGGATGGAAGGCCTTAACTGAAGGTGGCTGAAGTGCCACTGCCAGTGTCGTGGCATCATCGGAATGCCAGTACAACAATATTAACGCGCCACTGGTTAGAAAAAAAAAGCGACGATCGAACAAACCTCATTCCAGGTGCTGGATATGTCTCGACGAATCATCCGAGTCCTGGGTACCAGTATCGGTCTGAGAACTAGTACTGTATGCAACCTACAGCACACGGCGAGGGGGCGGGAATCATCAAGCAACGTCGACAAACCCTAACGCCTACCTACTACAAACATATCATTGGAACAAATTTCATCGCCAGCTGGGTTGAGGCTCTCGAGATTCTTTTTCTGCACTACATAGCTCAGACAGGTAAGCAAAGAAAAGCAGTCCTCTCCGAGTCCGTCGTCCAATGGTGCAACCACTGACAAAGTCGAACAAGTGGCCAGCTGATTGATGGGTAGGCTCAGGCTATCATGCGTGATACTAACATTTTCATACGTTCCGGCCATCCCAACCGCGTTCCGAAAGTAATCGGTCCCAGTGCCGCTACAAATCAATGACCTGTTGGGGGGGCGTTATACCTCGACATGGAGTCAATGTTTCACTTCCAAACCCTCCGCAAGCAAATTCGAGGCTCACAGGCATTCGCTACCTTTCAGGTAAGAGACTCCCAACATGACGATTTGATTAGGGAACTAGTACTCCCTAGCGTGGTAATACTAGGTACAAACGACGATGGACGCGAATCAACAACAAAAAACTCCTACGCTAAGCCTAGACATGATCCTCCAAGAGCACAACCTTTGCCTTGATCACAGTCAGCGTATCACTCTTCCCAGACGCCAGCTGCACCCGCTTCGTCATCCCCAAATCGGTCGCGCACAACACTTTGTGGCCCGACGCCGTTGCACCCGCTTTCCCATGACTGTTATGGTCGTCACCGCCGTCCTTCTCCATCGTGCGTTCCTCAAACGTCTCCATCGGGCCAACAGCCAACACGTCGAAATCGGCCGACACCATTCCCCCAATCATCTTGCTAAACTGCCCAGCAATCGAAATGATGGATGACACCTTGTCCCCGAATTGGGACGAAACCTTGGACATCGCAGCCGAAGAAGAAGGGGCACAACCTGCCGCAACGACAATGTCAGAAAGACCTTCCACAACAACCGAGATGAGCGTTTTCGGGTCGCTCATAGAGGCAGGAGAGATGTAGGCGCGCGTGAGGGATCGCCAACGTCCCGATATCGTTTGCGCCTCTGTCGCGACCGTGTCAGTGGGAAAAATAGATTGTATTCGCAGCTCGATTTCTTACCTGATTTTTGAATTTGTTCGTACGTCTTCTTGATAAGCTCATTGGAACCCTTCTCGACGGTCCACGAGGAAATGATCCAGCGTAGGTAGCGCGCAAGGTAGGCTCGGAGTGCGATGGGGAGATACAGAGTCACGTGATTGCGCTCATTCCGTCCCAAGCAGCCCGCCAATGCTTGACCGATGGACTCTGAAACCTTTTGTGCCGCAGAGACTTGCTCCTTTGTCAACTTCGCAGCCCGAGGCTTGAAGTCCTTGAGGATACTCTCCGCCATGATCGTCGTGGTTTGATGAACCTCCGCGTTCAACTTCTGCAGCGTCTCGACGATCATCGTGTCTGTAAATGTATCCCCCGAGGCGACGAAGCCCTGCACGAGCTGCACTTGCAACTGACTCTCTGTACGGGTGGACTTGACCGCCACCGACTGCTCTTCATGATGTTGCTTGACCTCGACGGTTTCAGACTGGAAGATCTGTTTCAGCGCAGGTGCTCGAACGTAGATCTCTTTCAGAGTGATGAGATGGCGTCGAAGCTCCGCGTTCTCCTTGTTCCTCTTCTCGAGTTCGAGCGCCAATTCCTCCGCTCTCTGGGCGTCCGCGCGCAACCATTCATCCACGGTGCTGGTGAGCTTGATGACGGAAGCGTAATCCTTGACTTCCGTCGTAATCTTTTCGTACACTTTCCTCGACTCCTCCGACATGCTGGAAGACGTCTTGATCGCTTCGAGTTGCTCGGTGTAATGCTTCTCGAGCGCCACGATCTGAGAGGACGACGTGGTCAGTCTGAGTTGAAGCTGTTCGAGATCCCTGCGTGCGCGCGCCAGTTCCTCCGTCTTAGTAGCGTCCGACCGTTTCCATTGCTCGATCTGCGCGATGACAAGGCTATCTTTCTCTCCGCTAACCGATATCGACGTGAATTGCTCGCGAAGGGAGGTGAGCTCCTTCATCTGGGTCTCGTAACGTTGCTGGAACTCGGTGATGCGAGAGGATGAGGTGGACAGGTCGAGTTGGAGCTGCTCGACCTTCTTGCGCGTGATGGTGAGCTCCTCCGATTTAGCGGCGTCTGAGCGCTTCCACTGTTCGGTCCGGGAAGTGAGCTCCACCGACAGCGCCTCGTATCGCCGCTGGTACTCGCTTTGAGATGGTGCGGCGGATATATCGCGACGGACCCGTTCGAGCTCCTTGCGTACGACGGTGAGCTCTTCTGCTTTAGTGGTGTCTGAGCGCTGCCAGGTTGCTATCGGACAAATTAAACACCGGCAAACCTCGTTTCATAACACTACTGGAACTCACCGATTTTGGAGGATGCAGTGGTGAGGTCGTGACGGAGGCGCTCAATATCCTTGCGAGCGGTCGTAAGCGCCTCCTCTTTCGTGGACACCGAATGCTTCCATTCCTCGACTTGAGAGGTGAGGGTAGAGACGGTACTCTCTTTGGTCGACACTTGCTCTTTGACAGTGGTGAGCTCCCTCGACTGTACGTCGCAACGATGCTGGAGCTCGACGATCTGAGAGGATGAGGTGGTCAAGTTACGCTGGAACTCCTCAGCCTGCTTGCGAATAGTGACGATACGTTCTTCCTTCAGAGCGTCCGTACGCTTCCATTCCTCGGCTTGCACAGTAAGAGCAACAACGATGCGTTCCTTCTCTTCGAACGATGACGTCCTGCTCTGCAGTTCGTTGCGCACAGAGACGAGCTCGTGCGACTGCGCCTCATAATGACCCTGGAGCTCAGCGAGCTGCGAAGTGGAAACTGACAAGCCTTGCTGGAGTTTCTCGACGAGCTTGACGGTAGTCGCAATCTGCTCTGCCTTGGTAGCATCCGCGCGCTTCCACTGGTCCACTTGTGAGGTAAGGGAGACAATCGTGTGATCTTTGCTTTCGTAGAGCGACATCTTGGTGTGGAGCTCGTCGCGCACAGTGGTGAGCTCGCGTGACTGTGCCTCATAGTGGCCCCGGAGCTCCGCGAGTTCAGACGCGGAAGCGGACGCATCTCGGTGCAGCTTTTCGATTTGCTTGAGAGTAGACGCGATCTTGCTGGCATTTTGGGTACCCACATTCTTCAAATGGTGGACCTCGGCGGTAAGGGAGGCGATGGTACGATCTTTAGTCACGCTGGACGACGTGCTAGTTTGCAGCTCCTTTCGCACAGCGATGAACTCGCGTGACTGTGTCTCGTAACGAACCTGGAACTCGGCGAGTTGGGAGGTGGAAGTGGAGAGATCTATCTGGAGCTTCTCGACCTGTTTGAGGGTGGTCGTGATCCGCTCTGCCTTCGTAATATCCGCACGCTTCCACTGCTCCACTTGCGCAGTCAGAGACGTGATCGAGCCCTCGCTCTCCGACGTCTTCACTTTCAGTTCGTCACGCACGACGCTGATATCCTTCGACAGTGTCTCGTATGACTTCTGAAGCTCCGTGTTCCGAGTCGTCGACGCAGCGAGGTCTCGACGAAGCTCCTCCATCTCCTTGTTCTTCTTCTCCAACACGCGAGCGATGTACTGAGAAACCGCATGTTCCGATGGTTTAGCTGGCCCCTTATCTTTCCCTCCACTCCCGGCGGGATACAAAAGTTCGATTTGATGCAGCTCGTCACGCACAGAGTGGAGCTCCTTCGACTGCGCCTCGTAACGCATCTGCACGTCCGCGATTCGGGAGGACGCAGACGAGAGTTCGACCCGAAGCTTCTCAACATCCTTGCGCGCAACGCTAATCTGTTCTGCCTTCACCTTGTCTTCGCGCTTCGTCTGCGTGACTTCCGTCTTAAGCGAGGCGATGATGTGCTCCTTTTCTTCAAGCAGCGATACCTTCGTTTGGAGCTCGCCGCGAACGGAGACAATGTCTGTCGACACTGCGTCGTAGCGCTTCTGCAAATCGGCGAGTCGAGAGGAGAACGATGTGAGGTCCTGCTGGAGCTTCTCCTTGTCTCGGTGTTCGGCCGCGAATTGCTCCGCCTTGGTAGCATCCGAGCGCTTCCATTGTGCGACTTCCGCGGTGAGGGTGGTGATCGAACGCTCTTTCTCCTCAAACAGGGTCTTGTGCGATTGGAGCTCTTTCCGAAGAGATTCGATCTCCTTTGTCTGCGCGTCGTACCGCTTCTGGAGCTCTGTCTTCTGTGAGGAGGAAGCGGACAGGTCCTTCTGCAACTTCTCGTAGTCTTGGCGAGCAGTGATGATCTGCTTTGCCTTGCTGGCGTCCGACTGCTTCCACTGAGCGACCTCTGCGGTGAAAGAGGCGATCTTGCGATCCCTCTCTTCGAGTAACGACACCTTGCTTTGAAGGTCCTTGCGCACAGAAGCGAGCTCGCTTGACTGCACGTCATGACGTTTTTGTAATTCAATTGTTCGAGACGAAGCGGCGGAGAGGTCTCGCCGAAGTTTCTCGTTGTCTCGGCGAGCAGCGGTGGTCTTCTTCGCCTTGTCGGCATCCGCGTTCTTCCACTGAGTGACCTGCGCGGTGAGAGATGCGATAGTGTGGTCTTTCACGTCGCGAAGCGACAATGTCACTTGCAGTTGGTGGCGGACAGAGCTAAAGTCTTTCGACAGCTCAGCATAGTGCTTCTGAAGTTCCGTCATCCGAGAAAACGTATTGGATATGTCCAACGAGAGCTGCTCTAGTTCCTTGACCGAGATCGTAATCTGTCCTTTGGTCATAGTAACCGTGTGCTTCCACTGCTCGATTCGGGTGGTGATAGTGGTCATGGTGGTGGTGATCGAGGTCATGGTGGTGGTGATGGTGGCGGTATTCGAATGGACTTTGTCATGGTGTGAGGCGGAGACGGCCATGGAATTGAGCTGATCCTCGAGCAGCTTGATTCGAGAAGCAGAGGCGACAATCTCTCGCAAAAGCCTCTCGGTTTCCGATTCGTATATCTCGGACTGCTCTTCACATAACAGTTTGTGCTCCTCCAATTCAGCCGTCATAATGGCAACTAGACGATCCCTCTCTTCGCGATGTAATCGCTCTAACTGAAGGAACTCTTCTCGTACGGAGCTGTGCGTGTGTTTCGATGGCACCATAACACGTAGAATTTCGATGCCCTTCGAGGCAGAGGTTCGAGAGGAGAAGGTCGATACGTCTGATCGAGCTTGTACAGTTCCCTCGCTCGCGGTGGAGGACTGTTCCACTTTCTGCACATCTGTGCTTTTCTGTTCCTCGACGTCGGCCTGGGTGGTGGTGGTGGTGGTGGTAACACTGCGAGTAACGGTCTGCGCGGTCTGTTGGACGCCCGAATAAACGGTTTCTGATTCGGCGGATAATTCGGATTTCTGTTGGAAAACATTTTGAGTGAAGTGACGCCTCACGAAAGCGATTGTCTCGTTACCTGGGCAGCCTGAATGACATGCGCCTCTTGGACCCTGGCCAGGGATACATGTCCCGAAGACCCGTTATGCACTAGTATTTCGGAAGCATGCTTGGATCCAGAGCCGTTAGTGAGGTCAGGTGCTGACCGATCTTTATTTTCTGGTGTTTCCTAGTGATGTAAGGAGGTGACCTTGAGACGGTATCCCTATTGACGAGGTGCCTATTCCCGTACCTTAAGTGCTTGTTGCTTCGATTCATCACCCGGACTGACAGGCGTGCGTGCGGTTTCGGCCATTGGAAACCTTGTGGGTATCAGTGAGCTGAACGCTTTGGACATGCTGGCAAGAGAAATGACACCCAGTGGGCGAACGGGATGTTAGGACGGATATTTTTACAGCGTGAGTTTAGGTACATACCCAGTTTCGGGAACGGGGAAAGTTGGTAGGTGATCCAGAAACGATCGCGTTTAAGTAGAGTATGTCTGGGGTATGACCCACGCCGCACAAGCTCCGGCGGATGTTTTCATTTACACACAGGATTTCCAGATATGCTGTGAATTAGCTCCGGACTTGTCAGGCGGACGCTCAAATTGAATGGGAGAACTTGGAAACAGGCACTCTCGCTCCGGGATCGCTGATAACTCTTTGCCGATTGGATGCGTCTTCAAGTTGGAACCGATTTACTCGGCAAATCCCATGCATCAGAATAAGCCTATTCGCACAAACAGCGACAGATCTGCGGAGCGATGACAGGGGATGGGAATTCTGGGCTGATGGGCCGGCTCGAGACCCCAGCGTTGCAGGGTTGGATTGCAGCTGACCGTTTTCAACTGCACACAGGATTCCCAGACATAGCATGAATTGACTGTGGACTTGTCAGGTAGGCGTTGATATCGTATGGGAGAATCTGAAAACACCCACTATTCTTGTACCGGTATCGCTGACGAACCCCTGCCGGCTGGACTGTTGAGTATGGCACCGATGTACTCGGTGGTCCCATGTACATCAAAATTAGTCCATTTTGGTGCAGAATAGGAAAAGTAACATGACGGGAATCACGAAAAGTGGTTGTGCCTTCCTGCCAGACCTTCAAATGTAGGCCCTGTTATGTTAGCAATTGTTACTTTATCTGAGTCACTGTGCTTAATCATGTAAACGTACAGGCGCAGGCCAGGGTCTAGGCCCAGGGCCTGACTCAGGGCGTGTGTATATCAGTCCAGGTTTGCATACTCAGTCAGGCCCGATGATCAGTGGGATTTTGAGGGATCCCGTCCTTGGTATCGCTTCCATCGGTCGAGGACCGAGTAGCGCTCCGACCGGTTAGTACATATACCCGAAAAGTAGGCACATATAGCGCGACGTAGGAACCTTGAGTATCACTGTCAACTTCTGCCTGGGATGATCGCATGAACCCGCGAAGAGTCTTCTGGAATGGCGGCCTGACGCCGACGCCTCATTTGTTG
Organism: Boletus pseudopeckii; assembly: GCA_038092915.1. NCBI lineage: Eukaryota > Fungi > Basidiomycota > Agaricomycetes > Boletales > Boletaceae > Boletus > Boletus pseudopeckii. Next base: position 45,881 of record JBBPRH010000152.1, read on the forward strand.
TGTTGGAAAAACAAAACCCCTATAATGGTTGAAAAAGTTTAGTGGCGACTGGCATGGTTGTGATTGACTAGTGTTCGAGTCACAAGCAGTTTCAAGAAGAATGCCTATTATTATTGCTACACGAGACTTCGGCACGGCTTACGTCCCGGAGCGGCTTTTACCGAACCTTATCTCCACAACTTCTTTTTTTACAAGCCAGCGCCCATGTAGTGCATGAACGTTTGAACCGCACACTTCGCGGCTTCCTTCGCACCAAGACTTTGTGCAAATGATGGTGCTGTAATCTTGGCTGTAATAATGCGAAAACCCGTAACTGGGACGACATGTGATCCCAGGAGAAGGCACCACAACCGCTTTTCGTGATCCCCGTCATGTTATACTTTTCCTATTCTGCACCAAAAATGGACTAATTTTGATGTACATGCTGAGTGGCATTGTTGCCATATTCAACAGTCCAGCCGGCAGGGGTTCGTCAGCGACACCGGTACAAGAGTGGGTGTTTTCAGATTCTCCCATACGATATCAACGTCTACCTGACAAGTTCACACTCAATTCATGCTATGTCTGGGAATCCTGTGTGCCGTTGCAAACGGTCAAAAACCCTACAAATTATTAGCGCTGCGTTAAGTTCGAGCCGCATCACCCGTTCCCATGGCATGCCATCGACCCGTAGATCCGTCGGTGTTTGTGCGTTCGGATCTGCGCCAAATCGATTGGTTCTGATACGCCCAGTATATCGGTTCCAAAGATGCATCCAATCGGGAAAGATTCGTCAGTGATCCCGGTGCGAGAGAGCCTAGCGCTTCCAAGTCCCCCATACGGTGCAAGTCTCCACCTGACAAGTCCGGAGTCAATTCATTGCATGGCCGGGAACCTGCGTGCAAAAGGAACCGTCTGCCGGGATTTGTGCATGTATGGGCACGTATCAACTATCATACCCCAGACATACTCTACTTAAAGGCAATCATCTCTAGATTACCCACCGACGTTTCCCCTTCCCGCGTACAAGGTATGTAACCCCCCCTCGCTAAACAATTTCCCAGTCCTAACATCCGGTCGACCAGCAGTCACCATTTCCCCTGCTAGCATGTTCAGAGCCTTTAGCTCACTGTTACAAGACAGGGCACACACGCCCGTTGGTTCTGGTGACGAATCGAAGCAACAAGTACTTAAGGTACGGGAATCGGCACCTCGTCAATAAGGATATCGTCTCAAGATTACCTTGTAACATCGCCAGGAAACACCAGAACATGAAGATCGATCAGCACCTGACCTCACTAACGGCTCTGGGTCCAAGCCTGTTTCCGAAATACTAGCGCAGAACGAGTCTTTGGGACGCGCTTTCCTGGCCAGGGTCCAAGAGGCGCATGTCGTTCAGGCTGCCGAGGTAATCAGACAACCGCTTTTCGTGAAGTGTCACTTGATTCAAAACGTTGTCCGACAGAAATCTGAATTATCCGCCGAATCAGAAACCGTTTACTCGGGCGTCCAACAGACAGCGCAGACCGTTACTCGCAGCGTTACCACCACCACCCAGGCCGAAGTCGAGGAACAGAAGAGCACAGGTGTGCAGAAAGTGGAACAGTCCTCCACCGCGAGCGAGGGAGTTGTACAAGCTCGGTCAGATGTATCCACCTTCTCATCCCGAACCTCCGCTAGCCACCAGCAACAAGCGGCGCAATCAGTCACCGCAGCTTCCTCCTCTGGCTCGAAAGCCTTCGAAATTCGACGTATGATGGTGCCATCGACTCACACGCATAGCTCCGTACGAGAAGAGTTCCTTCAGTTAGAGCGGTTACATCGCGAAGAGAAGGATCGTATAGTCGCCCTTATGACGGATGAACAAGAGGAGTACAAACGCTGCTGTGAAGAGCAGTTCGAAGCTTTTCAAACAGAAAACGAGAGGCTTTTGCGAGAGGTTTTCGCCTCAGCTTCTCGAATCACCCTACTCGAAGGCCAGCTCAATTCCACGGCCGTCACCACGTCACAGCATGACAAAGTACATTCGAATGTTACTACTATCACCACCACCATGACCTCGATCACCACCACCATGACCACTATCACTACTCGAATCGAGCAGTGGAAACAGACGGTGACCAGGAACAACGGACAACTTACGATCTCGATGAAGGAACTAGAGCAGCTCTCGTTGGACATATCCAATACTTCTTCCCGAATGACGGAACTTCAGCAGCATTATGCTGAGCTGTCGAAAGACTTTAGCTCTGTTCGCCATGAATTGCAAGTGACATTATCGCTTCGTGACGAGAAGGATCGCAACATCGCATCTCTCACTGCCGAAGTCACTCAATGGAAGAACGCGGATGCCGACAAGGCAAAGCAGATCACCGTTGCTCGCCAGGACAACGAGAAACTTCGGCGCGACCTCTCCGCCGCTTCGTCTCGGACGACTGAACTACAAAAGCGTCACGACGTGCAGTCAAGCGAGCTCGCTTCTGTGCGCAAGGACCTTCAAAGCAAGGTGTCGTTACTCGAAGAGAGGGATCGCAAGATCGCCTCTTTCACCGCAGAGGTCGCTCAGTGGAAG
>JBBPRH010000153.1:0-48047 GCA_038092915.1 Boletus pseudopeckii
CGCATCCTTCTATTACAAATTCCCAGTGGCTGCCTCATTCAATGGGACAGCTACCGTTGCATTACAGGGTTCTACGGGCCAGACCTATGCCTCTACCTCCGTTCCAATTAACGGATCCCAGACGACTTGGCATCAGATTACTCTGTACCTGACACCAACGGCATCTCCCAACTCTACAGCGAACAACTTCACGGTCACCTTCGACGGAGCTGATGCAGCTGGCCAGACCATCAACTTTGCCATGTTTACCTTGTTTCCTCCAACCTTCAACAATCGCGAAAATGGCATGAGGATTGACCTCTCGAACGTACGTGAATATATTAACACGCTTTGGTATGATGACTTACTCATTGGCGACCTCAAAGTTGTTGTATGAAATGAAACCTTCGTTCTTCCGCTTGCCTGGTGGTAACAACTTGGTATGAAAAACTAGCCCTCTCTCGCTTCTTTGCTGACAAGTTCCACAGGAGGTAAATTTCACTTAGTGATACTATTCTCGATACGCTAAGCGGCGAACTTGAAACGTCAGGGGCAAACTTGGGCAACCAGGTGGGTGTGGAACGCTACCCTTGGTCCACTCGTGGACAGACCTGGTTTGTACCTGCATCTGAATAACTAACTTGCCTTCACTCACACAACACAAACAGGTCGTCCGGGAGACTGGGGTTACATCAACACTGAGTAAGTGATGTATGCGCAACTATTCGCCGTGAAGGGGGTTGTTAACCTTACACAGTGGTCTTGGCCTTCTTGAGTACATGTACTTGTGTGAGGACCTGGGGATGGAGCCAATTATGGCTGTTTGGTCAGGTTGGTCTTCCCTTTCCAGAGTTGAAAGCCACGTCTGAGTTATGCAGGCTACTCTCTTGATGGGCAGAGTGTTCCTGAAAATGAATTGGCCCCATACATTCAAACTGCCATTGACCAGATCAACTTCGTCATTGGTGATGCGGCCACGAACGACTATGGTGCGTTGGAATTATTCTACCTGAAATGGTCTAATCTGTATCTGAAGCCGCCCTTCGTGCCTCCCTTGGGCACCCTGAGCCATTCACTCTCAATTACGTTGAGATCGGTAACGAGGACTTCTTCCCCTCTCAATCGTGAGTCAGCCTATGCTCCAGGTCTGCATTGACACGTTCTGAGTGAACTGTCAGATACATCTACCGCTGGAGTGACTTTGCAGGAAATCTCACTGCAGCGTTCCCTCAGCTTCGTATGTATACGTTCAATTTCCTAGACACAGCTGCTTACCTCGGTTCTCCGAAGAATTCATTGCAACCACCTACCCATTTAACCCCATTTTGAACCCCCTTCCTAAGGAGTACGACCTTCACGTCTATGCAAGCTCGGGTAGGTCGCGAATTGTTTTCGCACGAATAGTATTCTGAGCTCATTATAGAGTACTTTATCGAGAACGCATTCATCTTCGACACTTATCAGGTGTGATGGACATGACGTTCACCTCCTCCCGTGCTCATTCTCCCTTCCCCCCCACCCCAATAGCGAAACGGCACATACTACTTCCAGGTGAGGCTTGCTGAGAATAGCAATACATTACGGGAGCCTGTTGAAACGGCTCTGCAGGGCGAATATGCTGCTAACCTACCCGGCGGGTCGCTGTATCCCGATCTTCAAAGTAAGCTAGCATCTCAAAGTGTCTGTATTACTTTGACGATGTCTCCTTCATTCAGCCTCTTTGGGAGAGGCTGCCTACATAACTGGCTTTGAAAGGAACAGCGACATCGTATTTGCTACCTCCTATGCCCCTTTGATCAGGAACATTGCTGCCACTAATCCCGGGCCGGTGAGTTCTGCTGCACCTGTTTCCTTGACGTTACTAACGTCCAAAAAATGCTATAGACGGCTGAACTGGTCGCGTTCGAGTAAGCGGTTTGATTCGTCTCATGTACATCGACCACTCATCAGGGACTGACAGCGCTGCCAACGTTTACCCTTCTACAAGCTACTATGTCCAGCAGGTACGACCTTTCAAGCCCTATTCGATTTTTTCGATTCAACACGTTTGTGCTCCGATGCTGACGGTGCCGTGCAACAGCTCTTCAGCACCCACCGAGGTTCTGAGTACTTGCCCAGCACACTTCCCACCTTCAACGGGACCCTCTACTGGAGCGTCACTCGCGACACCAATGTCAGCACTGTCTTGATTAAGGCGAGTACTATATCTCGTCCGAGAGCCTCCGTAATCGCCAATGTTCCCTGCTCCCAACTAGGTTGTCAACACCGACGCCGCTCCCGCTCCCATGACATTCGTCCTACCTTTCGACGTTGCTCCCAGCGGGAATCTTACCGTGATCACCGGAGCGTTCAACGCGAGCAACACGCCAGCGACTCCAGACGCTGTACTACCCGTGACCTCTTCCATGACCTTTGCCCAGGTCTTCAACTACACCGCCCCCGCGTACAGCCTCAGCGCCTTGACTGCGTATGTTTCGTAAAGCTGCTGCGCGGACGCGTTTGCTAGTGGAACTTTCTTTTTCTTGTTCTTCTTTGTGATATATATGACAAGAGAGACATTTCCATCATAGCCCATGTTGCAAATAGATCGTGTTTGGTACATATTTATATACCCCAGACGGTCCCCAGCTACCAGAACACGTCGATATCAGAGAGATTTCCCCCGCCCCCCGGCTGCTCAGCAAGTTGGGCTATCATGGCACGACATACAGAATAACTTCTCTCGAGTGAGAGACATGAACACTTGGAAGGTATGCGCGCGAGATCGCTCAGACATGCCGATTCGCTGGGATGCAACGAACGCACTTTCCATCATTCGTCTTCCCTGGTTGATCACTGGCACATGCGCCTATCTTTGAAATGACTATACCAAGGATTATTATTTCAGAGAGATCCATGTGGATGCTCCGCCAGTGCCGGTCACCGTGTGCCATCCCCTCGCTGCATGGAAGTAGCAAGAGAAGGGAATATATATATATATATATCAGTGAGAACCACCCTCGGGGCTCCAGCCTTATAAGACACCTAATCGCTGGGCAGTCCCTCAAACAGACACTTTGCCTTGTCCTCAGTGGTTTCGGAGGGCAGAACGTAGCCAATACCCTTAATTCCCCTGCACTATATTAAGACCATCAAGAAAGCAGAGAATAAATACCGCGTGCACGAAATGATAATATGATATGATGTTCAGATCCCCATCCTCAACCCAATCACAACCCCCCACATCAGATCCTATCGACACAATAAAAATCATCAGTACCGTCAAATCATACAACCCAAAAAAAAAAAAAAAAACGATGCAGCATGCACTCACCCGATCGCCAACATGAGCAAGTACCCCACCGAAGATACGACCTGTTCACTGGTTAGCCATGTCCGAATATCAAAACTCACACAACGTGTGCACGGGACACGCACCAGTGTCGCGATGATACTCGCAGGAATACCATTCTTGAGGAAATCAATGTTGGTGAGATAAACCTGCCCGAGATCGTCTTCTTGCGCCGCCCTAGCGATCCAACGCGCGTGCCGTGTTAGCGCGAGCCGCAGACAAAATAGAAGATGGAATGCAACGCACGCAAGTTGGTTCGGGAAGCCAGACACCGGCATGCCCATCCCAGTAGAGCATATCAAAGCCGTGAGGAAGACGAGCAAGTTGGCATGATCACCGGGGAGGTTTTTGCCCACTTGTTGGGCGATCGGGACGAGGAGGACACTGGCGATCGTGTGGCTAATAAATGTCGAGACGATCTACGAACAAAGTGACAGGTTAACGGGACGAGACAACGGACAATGCCACATAGAAGGGGAGACGCACGAGAACGATAACGGAAAGAACGACGACAACGCTCCAGATTTGTCGCCCTTCGAGCGTTTGGTGAATGACACTATCCATGGTATCCATGAGCCCGCTAGACTTGACACCGTTCCCGAGCGCGATACCGCCCATGGCCAGGAACACGATCGTCCACGCGAACTGCTCAAAGTCGTCCTACGAATAAATAAACCAGCATCAGCTGATGACACCACGGCCTCCCACACAAACATACCTTCTTGAGAATACCGGTCGCAAAGAAAGCGACAATCGGTATGATAGCGATGATACCCATGTCTCCAATTGTATCCTTGATTTGATGTTCGATGCACCACAGCCCGATCGTCACGAGGCACACCACAGTCACCCAGTAATGCTTGAGAGTGAACATGTCCCTCGTCGGCCGGACCATCCTTATCTCGATCTCTCCATCTCCGTCTGGCGCACGAGCAGGTTGGTAGCTCACGAGCAGGAGCAGCCAAATGAGTATGATGGATATAATAGATACAGGTAGCGCGACAGCGAACCAGCTTCCCCAGTCAAGTGGGGGGTCCATGTACTCAATGGCGATAAGGTTTTGGGGCGAGGAAATCGGCGAGCTTTGGCCGCCGATGTTGGCAGCGAGCGCAATACCAAGCTGTGTGTGCATGCGCCACACCCCTCAGTGGCAACCCTGTGCGACTGGATTGGACTTACAATCAGGCACGGCGCGAAAGACGCCCTCGCAGGTAATGTTCGGAGGATGGGCTGTACTGGTAATCAGAAAAGGACCGCAGCCTGATAGTCCGACGTACGCGAATCAACGTGAAACAAAGTGCCGGTGCGGCAACGTTGCTGAAAATATATGTCAAGCCTCCATCCGAACAACAAACAAAATAAACAAATAATCAGAGCACACCTAATCCACATGCTGGCAAAGCACGACACAGCCATAAAGGCCAAAAGAACCGTTTTAGGTTTGGAACCAGCCATGCTCAACAGCCGCGTAATCAACATCCGGTCAATGTTCGTCTTGCTCAACGCAGCGGAAATCGTCAAGCCGCCGATGAGAAGCATGATCGTCGGCGAAAACATGACTGAGAATATATGTCTGGGTAGCGACCATCAGTGACATGCTCGGACGGGGCTTCTGTGACTTACTTGGTCGCATCAGGCGTCGGCAGTGGCACCGGCTCCTCGCCATCCGAGCGAACGACTCTGAAGACGACTAAAAGGAATGGGACAAGAGTCGAGGTTACGAAGAGCGGGATTGCCTAAACGCCATCAACTCAAACATCGCACATCGCACAACGCATACAGACCTCGGATGCCCACATGATCGTGCTGAAGATCAGGATGGCGAAACACCTGTTCGCTTCGGGGCCATCCTTGACGACGTCCATGTTCATGAGCGCAATAAAGACGGCGATCGCAACCATGAGAGGCACTCTCTTGCGCTTGAACCTGAAGCCCCCAAGCGGTGTCGGGATGTTGACAATACCGCTCTCCTCCTGCCGAACGAGGATGCCTCCGCCAATCGTATCAGAGGCACCCGCTGCCCCGCGGCGCTCCTGCGCCAACATCTGGCGCCAAACGGTATCGCGCTCCCAGGCTATATGCTCTCGTTGATGGACCTTGAGTTGCTGTAGAGCAGCAGACGGATCATCGCCGGTGACACATTTGGCGTACAAGGCAACTAGGCGATTGATTGCGGCCGTGAGCTTGTCCTTGGAGCTCTGAAGGAAGGGATGCCGGATCTCGACTACGTCGTGCATATATCTGTCTTTGAGCTATAGCGCACATCAGGTGGGCACAAACACATCGCGCACGCGACTCACCTCGTTATACGTGACTTTATCGTACCTATCGACCAGGTTAGACAGCCAACTCACGCGAACGCACCCGAAACGTACTTTTTCAAGATCTTGCGGAAGCCAGAGTAGTTGACCTCGACGTACGACTTTAAGGAAGAGAGGGAGACGTAGAGGTTAGTAATCCTACGCTTGAACAAGAGACGGATATCCCAAGCGTAGTTGTTCTTGGCGGTCCACACGCTCTGCGTTGGGAGCGATGTGATGCTATCCCTCATGTTCATGAGTCTATCGGCAATACGTCCCATGGGCGACTTGCTGACACTGTCGGCTCGCGGTCGAGAAGAGGACGGACGCGGCTCGAGATCGTGACCGTTTTCGGTGGATGAAATGCTCCAGCGATGGCGATAACCAGAAGGGTTATTCCGCGCAGCTTGCAAGATATTAAACGGCGTCGCGATGAGTACGAGCTCGAGGACTTACTCGAGTCACTGCGCGGACGATAGCTGATTGAGCTGGACTTTCTCCGACGTCGCTTCGGGGTGGATTCGTCCTCGAAACGGACATGGTCGCCGCCGACGTGCTCGTCGTCGTCGTCGTCGTCGTCGTCATCCTCTTCGTCCACGTAGTCATCCATATAGTGCTCCTGGACTTCGAAGCCAGCTTCGTCCTGCTCAGCGACGAGGTCCTCGAGAATTTGTAGGTCATCAAAGAGCTCCTTCTCCTTCTCTGCGTAGAAAAGGCATATCTTGTGAAGCTCCTGCTCGAGAAGCGGTACGAAGACGCCGTCGATGGTGGAAAAGTCGGGTTCCTCGACGAGCGCAGTACGCTCGTTGGCCTCGAGATCGATATGTACGGAACTGAGACGGTGATGCTCCTTTTCGAGCTGGTAAATATGGCGTTTGAGGACGTCGTAGCTGAGATGTCAGAATGAGCGGTGTTTCCAAGTGTGGCGGGGGTGTGAGTGACGAGGGGGAGAGAGCTGCGGACGACGACGTACGCGATATACTCGTCCCACCAGTCTGCGACGGCGTTGAATTTGAGAGCTGAACTGTAGTAGAGTCTGTATCAATCACGTGGTGAAATGCGGACACGAATGTGTCGCACCTGAACTTCATGGCGAACGCGCGTAGAGAACGCGAGGTGTGCTGAGGAGACGGTCGACGCAGCGAGCGCAGGGGAATCTCCTCGTCCGTCGTTCTGGTTGAACGTGGTATGGTTGATGATGTCGTTCGGTATGACCTTGGTCAAAGTGCCAGTGTGGCCACGTCGGCTCTTCGGAGACAAAAATAATTGACCATATGTGGCGCACGCCGCTGCACAGCGCAACTCTTGACAGGCATTAGCCTCGTCGTTGCCGCCCTCGACGCCAAAGCCCGTTTATTGTACTCGTACCGGGCCCGTGACGCGCTGACAACGTTCGGGGGGGGCATGTTCAAAGGAGTTACCGACCACGACCGCCACGATTATCATCGATTTGGCATCCATCGCGCCACTGTCAGTCAAAATGGCCCGTGCTTGGACGTTCCCTAACAGAGCATCGTCTGGCTGATGATGCCCTCCTCTTCACACTTGCAGTAACTCTTGACAACTTTCACGACTGCCATCCACGCAAAACAGGAACGGCCCCCGTGCCTGAATCCAGCATAAATCCGTCCCATCGTCCTTTGCCAAGCCAGAGGCGCCGCTTCCGACGGTGTCACTAAAGCAATCACTTCCTAGCCGTCCTCTTACACGTGGACGCAGACGGGCACACCCATAACAACCCACATGACAGCGGGTCCTTACTTGGACTTGGCCTTGGCATCGACACCCCGATCGAACGCTCGAAATACGGAACGATTCGGACCTCGCATCACGCACGGACGTGACTAGTTGACTTCTGACACAACACACCCGCCTCACACACTCCCCGTCTCCGTCTCTACCCATGACCGGAACAAGCTGACAATGCTCGGTGGCGCGACAGAATGAAATATGCCACACCATTACTATCATATTGGTCATGATGGTCCCATTGGTCATCCCTGAATTCCCCCCCCTCCGCTGCCTTCGAACCTATTTCGGTGTTCAGATACCGCCGTTGAACGTGACTGTCCCCGCGTGCTTATGCGCGACTGCCGAGTACACGTGCCAACGCCAACGCCAACGCCAACCTCAAACATGACAGTGCATCTGGAACCCCTCGGCCGTCATGTAGCTCGTGATAATCCACCTTCGCCACATGGTTTCCGAGGGCTTTTGTGCATTCATTTTTTTCCTTTCAGTCAAGCGCAGAAACAGGACTTTTTTTTGGTGACCGGAACTTCATGCCCCAAATTCTCAATCCCGGCGTCTGATGATCCATGGTTCCCGTGGGTTTCGCACTACCCCAAACACACCGTACCGCTTGCTCCGATCGCGGCGCGCTTCGAGTCCAGTGCATCACGCGGTACCTTACCGGGGAAAACAAAAAGTATAAAAATAAAACTAAAATAGATCGAGAAACGAAACTCAGGTCCCATTTTCCAGTACATCGCCCCGACACCCCCATCCAGCCTCTCTCGGTCCTGTGGTCGTTGTTTTTTTATATATCCACGCCGCGCGTCCTTTGACGGAATATAACTACCTCCGAGGGATATCTCGAAACATATCCATATCTATATCTATCGCTCGTCGAACTGCATCAGTTCGTGTGAAGCCACATCGCCGCCGACCCATCTGTCTTCTGATCCCGCTGTACAATGCTGCGCCGGTATCTGATCCATTCCCCGATACCGCAACAAGTAACTCGGACCTTAGGTACGACCGAGCATTTTGTTCCCACCCACGTCGCAGCAGAGCATGTGCACCAAGTCACCCGTCCGCTACCGATGCCAATCGGCCATCGCTTCAGAACCAAAATGCACAAAAATTAAAACAAAACGACCCCAAAATATCCCGAGGCTTCGATACCCAGCATCGAATACAGACGCCGGAAGTCTAATCATCAAGGGGTCGTCTTCTCTCTCCCACACACGCACGAGTGCATATGAGTATGGTAATCCCAAACATGTTCCAGACACGTAGCCGTGTCCACACGAGAGAATTGTTGATTGTCATGACGAGGGCGGCGAAAACGCGAGGATCGGGGAAACGGTCCACACGCGTCACTGTCCCTCGGTCGGATATCACACCAAACAGATAGGGACCTGACACACGCCACAACCTCGTCCTGGTTGGAAGAGTCGAACCAAAACACAGTTTCGATGATCTCATGCCAGTTCTGATGGCTGTCTGCACCATTTTTATTCCTTTTTTTGGACGACGTTATAGGTAAATGCGGCCGTCGGCCGTTCCGATATCCGGATCTTGTGTTCGTTAACGATACGCTTTTGATCGTCCTACCGCGCGTACCGTGTGCCTTTGCACGCGAACTCGAAACAAGATTCATCATCATTCGGAGTGAGACGTTTGATCTCGACAGCAAACACTTTTATGCGACGATGTATACAGTCTATTATGATTTTTCACCGTATAATACAACTAGCAAACTCCGAACAAGGATAGCGACATTTTTTTTGTTGACAGGGGTAACGATTACAGAAAGTGACTAGCTGATAGCGAAAGTGACCGAGGGGGGCGTGCCAAGTGCGATGGTGCGAAATGACGAGGTACAAGCCATGCAGGGGGGAATCAATGATGCGGTGAATAGTTTAGCATCTCGTGTTGGGCTAGCAAATCCAAAGAAAGCAACGAAACAAAAAAAGACGCAACGGACAGAAACGGATATAGAAAAAAGAAAAAGAGAACATGTGCATGAGAGAACAAGGCACCAGGAAACTAATTATGCCAAGGACAACGAGACAAGTTGGTCGATACCCGGGGAGACAAGGACGCCGGGAGGGAATGCCAGGGTTGTAATGCCAACACGGCGGGCGGGGCTACTACCACGGTCTTAAAGGCCGTTTGATTCTCGTATGCTCGCTCTCACTCTCGTCGCTTTCCGGCGTGTGATGGCATGCAGAAAGGCGCATGTCTGGACCGGCAGCCAGCGCCGCGTTCTTGCGGTGATAGGCACCATCGCCATTCATCCGATGGTAGTCCACTGCCCCAAGGTGGTGGGCATGCACACGGTAGTCCTGGTGATCAGATAGATACGGCAGCGGAACAGGTCCGTCCATGCGCCTCACGCGGCTTTTGAGCGTCGGAATATGGCCCTCGGTCGATCGTGGGGTTATAGGTGAGGCAGGTGACATCGCGCCGGCCGAGCTGCCCTCGTGCGAGGAACGCATCGTGGGGCTGAACTCGGGTGACACACATGCCGGCTCATAGTAGGCCCTCGCACGCATGGAGTCACTTGAACACGATGCAGGCGTCGGAAATGATTGAGTGGATCTATCGCAAGGTCAGCAGAGGGCTTCATGAGCGAAGCAACCAACGGACCTCGCGGACACAGAGAAGGAGCGGTGTCTTGCCCAACGGGCACGGTCCGCGTCAGACCCTGCGTCATCCATCTTTAGTCGCTCGAGGACAGCGGCGGAATCTTGCGACGATACGCCGCGCAGATCCTCGAGTGCCGATATAGGTGGTAGTGCGTAGGAATGATTGCTGACGTGATGGGGTGGTGCGAGGGGTTGGATGGGTGGCAGCTTGATGTCATCGCCAGGCAATCTGCTGTTTGAGCGCGGATCTGAGACGGGATCGTGGAGGGAGATGGAGGGGATATCAAGAGACATGGACTCGCAAGACGGTTTCCGTTGTGTTACCAAGGTACTCGGGTAAGGGGAATAGCGCGATCGCAGCGAGCGCTCGCGGACGAGTGGGGACGTGGATCCAGGGGATGGTTGCCGACCTCGTTGCATCGGAGAACTGGCACGTGCATCGGGGAGTTGACGAGGGGGCGGATAAGAGTAGGGCGCACTGTACATGTGGGGAGAGGTGTCTTGGTCAGAGCGATGATAAGGTGCAGCGTGTTCGGTGGGTCCAGACAGGACGGGAATGGTAGAGGACCAGGGTGGCTGAGAAAGCGAGGTAGATGATATAGGCGCTGCGGATTGATTCGTCCGACGGGGTCGCCGGCGCCCCGATGCAGTGGACACGACCTGGCCATAGCCAGCCTGATCGGGGGAGAGACAAGTGCTGGGGAACGTGGGGCTACGGAGGGACGGTGAATTCAAAAGGACGAGGGTGTAGGGGGGAGTCAACATTACCCAAACAGTGGGATGAGGTCCTCACGTATTGGCCATGCAACACTGGAGTGACAATTAGGAGGCGAAAGGGAGGACATGAATGAGGCACATACCGTCGTGACAGACGAAGAGCAACCTAAGCAAGCGAGATGAGGGGTGGAATGCACGGCATGGATGGGAGGGGCACACACCTCGTAAGGCATCCAGGTTCCTTGAATTTTGAGATAGCCTCCGCGCACCCGACGGATGACGGGAGCTAGGTCCGGCTGGGAATCGATCATTTTGACGATGTCGGCTGAAAAGGGCTAAATGGGGGGAGTAGGGACATTAAGCGGACGAGCTGACCTTTGGAATTGCCGAGTGCTGTGGGGGGCGATGAGCACGGGTGGCGGAGAGAGGGCATGGGACGTACCTTTCCATATGCCGGTCCAGAGGATGTAGCCGTCATCGATGTCCATCATGATCCACTGGCCATTGAGGGGGTACTCGTAGACAGGGCTGCGGGATGGTGAGCAGGGAAGGAAGCAGGGAAGGGAACGGCTGACATGTAGCCCCTGGGATCGTTGCTGGTGATGTACCTGCCCTTTGTAACCTGGTGATTGGGGCTGGCATAGGGACGGAAGCGGGGACCAGCTGGGGAGGAGGAGGAGGGGGAGGAGGAGTCCATGGGCAAGAGAGTCAGATCAGGTGGGGGGTATAAGTAACATCCAATGCCGGAAAATGAAGACTCCGCGGCAAAATTAGCAGCGCAACCGTCTCGGGGCCACGTCGACGAGGAAATGTCGCGTTTGTGACTGGAATGTGTGACATGAGCATCGAGTGTGACATAATCTCGGCAACCGCAGCATCACAGCAACAAACCCAAATCGGGGTGGCAACGTGAACGAAACTGGGTCACCGAAGCCCTGCTGTTCCCTCGGCACCGCCAAGATTTCAGATCCAGGCACCAACTCAACCCCTCTCCTCGGCCCGCCATCCCGCCCTCCCCCACCGACGCCAGCAACCGTCGCAACGCCACCCCCGGTTGAATCCTTCTCCCACTCCCGGCCCATCCCGCCCATGAAACAGGGCACCCCCCCCTCGCCGGACTTCAATATAACCCGATCCGGATTCGAAGCGGCTAGCGGCGCGTGCCTTGAATTTGGAAGCAACACACACCGTCGATCACCCTCGATGACTCAACCACCCGTTTCCCAGCACACCCCCCCGTCCCATCCCATTCCGTCGGTACCGAGTCCTAATCACGTCTTGTCCCCCTCGCTACTTGCTCCGAATAATCATATTACCCATCATCGTCCCGTCGACAACCATACGATATAAATTACTACACCGCACACACGCATCCTACCAATCAGACATCCTCCGTTACATCTCCCCATGTCCGTGGCCCTCTCCTGCGAACCGACGGAGTACCTCCCGTGCTTCCTCCCCACCCCTGCTCGTCGTGTACAGCACGTCGCTCAGCTCGAACCCGTTGAACTGGCTCGCCGCACTCATCGTATACGCACCCATTTCGTGCCACCCGAGCCAGTCCCCGACTTGCAGCCCGCTCGGCAGCATCACCGACTTGCACACCTGGTCCAGCGAGTCACAGGTCGGCCCCCACACGCTGCTTGCCGACATGGCCTCCGTCCCATCCACATGGAACGACCCGTTCATGGACAGAACGTGTGGCGCCACCGCTTGATGATCAAACATGATGCAGTTAAATGCACCGTACACCCCGTCGTTAATGTAGTCTGTATTTAGAGCCCATCAGCCCCCTTGTCATAAAAAGTATCCACAAGGAATCCACCACACTCACACATGACGCTTGGTTCCTCCGTTTTCGCATCAGAACCCTCTTGCTCCGATGAACCCTCGTTCATCGGCGCCCTCCGTGCAATGACATTCGTCGCGAGGCTGAATGCCCGAGACACATAGTACCGTCCAGGCTCCGCAATCACCTTGATCCCCGTCCGGTCCGGAAAGTAGTGATGAATCGCCCGGGTCAACACAGACGCCGCCGTCTCCAGACGTCCATCTTCGAATCCGCCCCCGACGTCCAGCAACGAGAAGTGATATCCGACCTGCGACCCCATATCAAACGCCTCACGCGCGCGTCGCACCGCGTCTTCATAGATCGTCGGATCATAGCATCCACTCCCGACGTGGAAACTGACACCGATCACGTCCAGGTGGAGCTCCCGCGCTTTCGTCAACAGCCGAGGTACAACCTCCAGAGGTGCCCCAAATTTCGCACCGAACCGACAGACGCTCCTGGAGTCGTCGGCGAGGATACGCACGATGAGTTTCGCCCCTGGGTGTGCACGTGCGATCTTGTACAACTCGTCCTCGTTGTCAAACGTCATCTTGTCTACGCCCGCCTTGGCAGCGCTCCGGACGAACGATGTGGCCTTGCATGGGTTGGCGAACAAGATCCGACCGGGCTCTACCCCGCCCAGCGCCAGTACTTTGGCGATCTCGCCGTTAGAAGCGCAGTCAAAGCCCGCGCCCAATGCAGCCAGCAACCTCAACACATACGGGTCTGGGTTGCACTTGACGGCTGTCACACCACGCCCGTGAGTAACAGAGCGAAACCGACAAAGCAGACTACAGACCGTAAAAGGGCTCGATGTCGGGCATGCATTGAAGCCAGCGTTGGTGTTGACGGTACACTTGGCCGAGATCGGCGACAAAGAACGCTTTCTCAGCGTCGTTCCTGTTCTCGGCCGCCTTGCGTGAGGCGTTCATAATTCCGTTCCTAAGATGGACGTCAGGGTGTCCTCGGAGGAGCGGCGGGAGGGAGGTAAAGATCTTCTCAGCCTCTCCCTCATCCGTCGAATCAGATTTTTCGTGAATTAAAGAAGGGTCCTCCAGTCGGTCCAAACCTGGTGTATCGCGGAATCCCGGAGAACCTGGGAAGGAAACAGGCGCCTGGAGATCCAGGGGTGTCGCTGGAGGGAGTATATCGACGCGAGACATCACTTTTTTATCAGGGAATACCAAGGGATCTATCGTGTCTATACGGCAACGGTGTGTTTTTTCGAAAAAGGGTATGTTCACGCGCTTGAGTTTGAGTTTTGGAAACCTTGAATTACCGAACCAGAATCGCCACGGTTGCGGAGGTGCCGGACTAGCCAGGACGGTAATAGGCGGGGTTTATGACAGAAAAGGATGATCCTCGCCTTAAACAGCGAGGAAAAGATCAAGAAAAAAAGGAGTTGAAACAGACAAGAGTGGCAGAGAGCAAAGAGAATTGCAGAGTAGAAAGTCGCTGTCAAGGAGGTTCGCCTTTGTCGAGGATGAGAAGAGAGGAAGGAAGAGAGAGGTTTTTAAAACGTACCACGAATGGACGACCACCTGAAATTGGACGATCGATGAGCGCAGGTGTGAGGAAGGGGGAGAACCGGGATGAAAAACTCACTCCAGGGCCAACAAGCGGAGATCGTTATTCCTTTCCTGATCAGTAATGGTGGCAGAAAAGGGTCTCTGGAGGCCGCAAGTTACGCTCTAGGGCAAGTACATACGACGACGACGACGACCGAGGTAATTGCGATTCGTGAATGCGTAGCAAAAGCGATTGGCGGGTGGTTTCTCGGAGTCGGTCTATTGCAGAGACTGGATCAATTTTTTTATGACGATCAATGACAAGTTTATGTAAACGTGGCTCTCTCCATTCCTCGCCCGCGCCACCACCTCACACAATGCCGACGCTCTCCATGAGGCGCACAGTCATATGGATATAAGAACCAGACATCGCCTTCAACAACGCCCACAGCAGGGCCAACTGGACACAGGGCATTATCCCCTCACACACACACACCAGGACCTATACATAGCACCTCTATCGCAAGACGGCCCACACTAGTTCCGCTCCGACCCCCGTATATGGTCCACGTCAAACCGCAATGATTCCCTTCCCGGGGCATCGTGCCATCACATACAAATTGCTGTATGTAGCTCATCTGCATCCTGCGCAGCCTCGTCGCGCCGCATGCAACATGTTCCGGCTCGAAACACACGTTCCACACACCCCCTCCATGATATTCCCGGGGCCTGTCTCAGACCGTGGTCATCTCCACGTCATTTCCGACACATCACACCTCGCTTTCGAGTCGCAAGTTCCTCCCGCCAACGACGCATGACTAGTGACTGTTCATTCGATCGTGAATCTTTGGTGTGCATGCATGGCATGCTGCAATCCCATCAGCATCATTGCCGCGGAAGGCTCCTCGACAATGGAGATGATCGCATTGCCGTTCAGGAGCACAGAACACCTTGGAAACATCGCCGCATTACGCTCGATCGACCACCCGACGGTGGTGAATGAAAAGAGTGCGTGCCAACACCGCCGAGGGTGCTGAGCTCAATGGCAGGCTACCACGAGGGGCGTTGGTACCGTCAATTGGCTCCTTCTTCCCTGAGAATGCGCATTTGGAAGGTTTGGCAACGAAAGCACATACAGCGTCGTATGTGCGTAAGGGTGACCCCACTTTCTCGTCATTCAATCCATTGCCTGTTGGGTGTATGGTCGGAAGAACCATTCAATTCCGTATCAACTCCACAATCTACCGACCTGACCACCCAACGGAGCGATCAAGGTTCCGGTTCATAAAAAAAACAACGACCCTAAAAGTTCCAATGATCCTTCTTTTTGTGTTGCCACTCAGTTTTTTCATGTATCCTAGATAGGTATCCTGAGGACCCTCCCGAGCTTGGGTGTGAACCACATTCGCTCGCCGGGGGGTCACGTCAACGTGAACGTTTGAACTTTAAAACACCTGGCCCTCCCTCACGCGGCTCTTTCCGAGGGTACCATAATAATAATAATATTCCCCCCATCAAAGGATGTGTCCGTGGGCACAGCCATCAGAACTCTCCGTCTATCTTGGTATTTATCTTGCCGGCATTTCGATCGGGTACCCGCGTCAGTAGATGAGCCACCCCTGGCGCCATTCTCGAGGCTCGAGTATTATATACATACTACATATTCGCGGGAAGGAAGCACCGTAGATGGAACGGCGCCTACGTTTACACATCTCGTCCGATCACAGCGTCAATTTACGAACTGGACAAGCAACTAGGATCTCCGTGTCGTATTGTTCACTTGTCCTCTATCCACGCGCGTGATCGGGGACATAAAGGAAAAGATATGAGGCGTGTCGTTTGTTGTCGCGTACGGATACGGCGGCGAGGGAAAAAATAAATCAAATAAGAACATTCTCTGTATGGCGTAAGGGCTTACGATGGGGGTACCTGAAAGGCTTTTTGGGTGGCAAACCCAGCCCAGGGAATATCATCTCGAGGGATCAAACCGTGGTGATGACCGCCCGTTTGACTTGCGCTTAGCTCGGGATCAGCATGATCAATGATTATGGATGATCCATTGTATTCGGTGCTGGTCACAGGTATCCTACTCAAGCCGGATACTTCGCAGGAGCACGTCGCTTGACGCCATCGGGTGCCATTGTGGGAAAACAACATACGGGCGAGCGCACCGGGTCGCGCTTGCGTCTCGTAATGCTGTCAACTGGTGCGTGCAGGCGTGCACGCCGCTGTTTACCTCGGTCAACTCGCGTTACTCGTCAAGGCTATATCCGCGCACAAGACAATTTACGTCGCAAAGATGTCAAGGCAACGAGGGAAACATGTCGTAATGAAGTCCTTTGGAGACGGGAGATTCCTTGCCAAAACGCCATCTCTCAACCTGCATGCGGCTCTACTCAATGATCGGCCCATGGACAAGATGACGTTATACGCTGACTTTGGTCCAGGTATATGTCACCTGTGATGATGTGCTTGGGAATGGCGGATTGCACCTCCAACGGCGAACAAAGATGGCAGCGCCTGTCATTGGCAGGGGTGTGAATGCGACGCGAGCACGATCAACTCCGCGGATTGCGTGGTAGACGTGCGGCAGTGTCTAACGATCCCACTCTATCAACCCTCCGAGAGGTAGATGTTGTACGACCACACGTTTGCCCAAAACCTCGGCCTACAGCAGCAGAGGTGTGAATACGATCGAGAGGCGAGACACGGCCACGACTCGCCTGGTACATTTCAAACAAGCCTTTGTTCACCTTGGCCCAGCTCTGTACATGTGTCGCGATCGAGTACAACTGAGATGAATGCTCAAAGAATGGGCCGTATTTCACTTGATGGATCCTTGCGATCGCCATGAAATACAGGTTGTCAAAGCTATCGGTAGGATGCGCGCCTTTGGCGAGTTGGACGCCGAGGACTGCGTTGACGGGTATGGTCCTCTGATCTAGCAAACAAAGGGCGTTACATGGAGCTGATTGCAGCGGTACCATGGGAAAAGCGTGCCTCGCAGTTGCCCACTCCCGAATATGTAGGGGAGGAAGCTGTAATCATCTAAGCCCCATACACCATGGCTCCCAGCCGGCTCGAGCTTGTACGTATCTTGCAGCCGCCAGCAGAGGCGAAGGTAGCGCACAAAGACGCGAAGGACGAGGGCGCGTTCGTCGGGTGGGTGGGGGTGGACAACGCGGAGGAGCGTGATGGCGCAGAGGAAGAGGCAAAAGGCGGTTTCATGGCCGGTACCATAGTCGAGACGGCGCAAGCTACCAAACGATTCGAGAAAATAGGGCTTGAGGAAGCGGATGGCGGGGGCGTGGATGGGGCCGAGGAACGTGCCTAGAAGGTGGTCGGATTCCTGCGAGGTGGAGGGTGAGCAACCTTTGCGGTGTGTATCAAATGAGGTGGCACTTGCCTTGATGAGGCGGTCGCCCCAGTAATCTCTAAAAGATGGGTTCCCGAAGCGCGGGGTGGCTGTTCCGGGTTTGGGAGGTGGCGACCTGTCAATCCACTGGTCTAGTGTGTCGAGAACGGTGAGGAGGTTGGCGATGGCCTAGTAGGCATGTGTGTTGAGATGAGTCACGGTCGAGAAAGTACGTCAGTCCCTACCTGGCTGCAACCCTCGACCGCCACATCTGAATCGGGCACGCGTGGTACGGTGAATCCCACGACGGATTCGTTTAGTCGACGTAGGAACAGTTGATAATCATGATACCCTATCGTGTGCTTCCAATGAGCAACGTCTTCGTCATAACGGATTTTCTGCTCGGGTGACCTGGCAGTGTCAACCAGATCGGATAATGATATTTGGCGTAGATCCCGCAATATGGACTGGGTAGTCATGGAGGTGAAATCTCCAAGTGGTTCATGCAACAGAGAAGGTCTCTGTAGCCAAGGCTCAAGGTAGTCTTGCGATCCGAATGACCCAGTTCAGGTCACTTGTGAAGCAGTGGCGGTGACCAAACAGGGGTAAGTCATATGACTTGATGATGTAATACTCGTTTCAATGATGGAAACGCGTCCGCGTTGCGCGTTCTCTTTTGACACTCCTTGCTCGCCGCTTGACCCTGTCATTCAGCGCACACCCCACGACAGACAGGAAATCCAAAAAATGCCGCCTTTTGATGACTGGAACGTAGTGGACGACGAGGAAGAAGAAGAACTGCAAGACACTTCAGTCAGTCTGCATCGTCTTGTGCGCTCTACTGACTAACCCCTATTTTATAGTTCTTCGATGGAAAACGCGACGTGATTCTGTTTTGCATCGACTGTTCTGAGTCTATGCACGAGCTCCGAGATGATCCCGTGTACGAAAACGTGCAGACGTCCCACCTCCTCGCAGCTCTGGACGCCGCTATGCAAATCCAGAAGAAAAAGGTTATCGTTGGTCCAAACGACTCTGTTGGCGTATTACTTTTCAATACGGTGAGATAGTGTTGACGTCGTTTCTGACAATATGCTCAACGATGTGGGTTTTAACCCAGACGCGACCCAGCGAGGTCAAGGGCTATGCCTCTGAGATTAAGAAAAACTCTTTTGTCTATCAGCAAATTGCGCCTATAAGTGCACCGACGATACAGGAACTCATTCGCTTGATTGATGGTATACATGTTCTCATTCGATAATGTCAGATTGTTGAATGATTCGTTCTCAAGAGGCTAGAGAGGACCCGGATCTACTCCGAAACACCTTCCCCCCTATTCAAGGAAAAAAGATACCCATGGGCGATGTGTTCACTAGCTGTAACTGGGTTATACGTGATGGGTTGTGTAGCTTTCGAGTTTCGCGACGGGATGTCTGACTGACTGCTTTCCAGTGCACCCAAGACGGCATCAAAGCGCGTGTTTTTGATTACGGACGATGACAATCCGCATCCGAATAGCAAGCAGTTGCTTACTTCCTCCAAGACAACTCTCATCGTTTGTCGCTCGTGGATACGGTCTGCAGGGTCAACTGACTGCGTTGACAGGACCTTACCCAAGCCGGGGTGCAAATAGAGCCGTTTTTTATCTCCACGCCAGAAAAGCCGTTTGATCCAACAAAGTTCTTCTCCGTCCGTTTTAAATCCTTCCACCGGATGACCCGTGTGACTGAACTTGAAACATGACAGTCTGTCTTGCCGTCCAATTCTCTTGATGTAGACGAGGACGAGGAAGATTCGGGGATGCTCCCAACATCTATCTCAATCACCAGGATCGATGATCTCCTTTCTCAAATGCGATTTCACGAAGTCCCGAAGCGTGCCCTATTTAGCATTCCGTTTGAACTCGGCAAAGAGTTTGTCATCGGTGTAAAAGGGTAAGTTTCTCACCTATTCCTTCCAACGCCGACAGTACCTTAGCGCCTACCAGTTATGGTTTAATCACTGAGCAGAAGAAAGGCTCATATAAGTACTTTATTGACCTTGGAAACCGAATGGAGGTCGCAAATAGCCGAACGGTGTACCTTGACGAGGTTCCTCTCATACTCTGTGGCCATACAACGGGTCTTCTAACCTCTCACGCTCTCATAGGATCAACAAGTAGAAGTAGACCGTTCCAAGATATTATTTGGCGGGAAGTTGAGCACCGGTACGGCAGACACGGGTGACGAAAATGGGGAAATGAGCATGTCGATGACGAGGGCGGTGAAATCTGGTTACAGAGTAAAGTAGCCTCGCGTTTTTGGTTCCGCACGACGTGCTGAATGACTGTCCACACAGCCGTTTTATACCGCGGATGAGATTCGGTCTTTCCGTACTTCCGACCTCGAGCCTGGTGATGCCTACTCTGACCTCTATTGTATCAAATGCCTATAATCTCACCCTTCTAGGTCTCAAACTTCTTGGCTTCAAAAACAAAGCTGAGATTGCATTCGAGGACAATGTCAAACATGCTCTATTCATTTGTCCAGATGAGCCGGTGAATGGTTCAACGCTGCGTGCATCATTTCTTGTCTAAATCCCCTGTTCTAGAAATATTCTGGGAGTAAACGCACGTTTAGCGCTCTTCTGCAGAAGATGCTAGAGAAGAATAAGATTGGATTGGCCCTCGCCTTAGTCCGGCGCAATGCTACCCCTGCTTTCTGTGCCCTCGTACCACAGGTGGATGATCTCTAGCTTGCTCTCTGGATCGCTGATCAAAATACATTTATAGGCAGAAACAGTGGAAGAAGGTGGATGGTGTGAACCTGCCGGATTCCATCTCATCTTTATCCCTTTTGCTGACGACATCCGCGCTGCACCAATTACCGAAGCGTTCAGAGGCACGTCAGCCCATTCTCTGGATCCTTGCTTGCTCACATATCTTTGGTATTAGCTGCGGAAAAAGCCAAGGATGCTGCGAGAGCTTGGATTGACAAGTTGTGTGTCAAGAACGGTGCCTATCCTCCGGACTCGTATCCGAATCCTGGTGTGTATGCGTCACTCATTCACGTTTATCGCTCTCTGAATCTGTCTTTTAGCGCTCGCGTACCATAATGCCCAGCTTCAGGCAAGCGCTTTCCGTGAAGAATTCGATACGGAAGCGTTCGAAGATCTGACCCGACCCAAGTACGATAAGATGCATGAGGTTTGGC
The DNA here is from genome assembly GCA_038092915.1 of Boletus pseudopeckii. Taxonomy (NCBI): domain Eukaryota; kingdom Fungi; phylum Basidiomycota; class Agaricomycetes; order Boletales; family Boletaceae; genus Boletus; species Boletus pseudopeckii. Next base: position 20,589 of record JBBPRH010000153.1, read on the forward strand.
AATCTTTGTTACACCCCGCGAAGTTACTGAACGTGTTACATAGCGGGCGGGGGCACTACTCAAGGAATGGAAAAAGGTGTTGACAAGCGACGAGAATTACAACACCGTCCTTGCCACGACGGGTACGAAGAGAAAACCTGTTCGTCGCCAAGCTCGAATCACCTCTGTCGTGCTCACGCCAAGGAACTTTCTTTTTCTTAGGATGTCTCAGTTGACGAAGCGGACCTTCGGAGTAAGTACGCGGCGGGAACGCTAGATAAAGTGAGTCGAGTGCCATCCCATCTTGGTGGGATTCTGATTCAGAGCGATCGTGATCGTTATAGCTTCGGGTCGATCAACTCAGGGTACGTTTTTCCCTGTATAGCCGAAGTGCGTGCCTGTCTCTGCTCACTCTGAGACACTGCAGGAGGTGCTCAAAAATAAGGGTTTACCGACGGCGGGGAGGAAGGCCGAGCTCATCGAGCGCGTGGGCGAGTGGTTAAACAAGTACTGATTCGGATAATTCGGATTTGTTACAAGGTTGTATCCCGTGGTAAACTCGTCGGTTTGGTGCATATTTCTGATCAGCAGGGCGTCCTCTGACGTTTTAAGGCACGACATGCTCCAAGTTGAGACTGTCGGCGGAACAACAGGTCAGTTGAGCTCTGCGTTTGTGCCCACAAGTGGTGCATACGACGTCGGGTATGTTTGATAAAAGACGGGCTGATAGCGACAGCTGCTAATTGTGTACCTGATCGATGATCGATGATCATGACAAGTCGGAAGACTACCCGGCGCTACCCGAGTATGTTCAAACCCGACTGCACATCATGATGCTATCGGGTGTGTACTCCACGTTACTAATATTACACAAGCGGACACCACCCGACGAAGCGGAAGAACCCTAGCACTTGGCATTTCGGACAAACTCGCCGCGCTGCTTGATGCGGCCAGGACTCGATCCTATCAGAAACGAAGGAATGACACCCTCTTCTTGCTTAGGGTCATGAAGCGCTCACGACCACGTCCGTTCCGCGCGCTGACCTGTTGCACAGCGAGGAGCTGCCCGAACATACCCACACGCTGCCAAGTACGGGTCAAGCCTCCCCGCAACGAGAACAAGGTAGTTAACGAATCGCCGGCGCACGCCAAGTGACAGAACGACGCACTGCTACCCATTGTGCTCTTAGGATGACATGACACGTACCACATCCCCGTTTGCCCTGCCACCGCCTGAGTTCTCCGAGGCGTCACTCGTTCGACTTTCGACACGTCAAAGACTTGGCGCCTGAAGGCACGGAGGTTGATTGAACAGATGTCGCACAGCGACAGCCAACGTAACAGCTCCGAAATGGTACGTGATGCAGTAATCTTTTTCTGTGATTCTTCTTTCCCTGAAAAGATGGGCATCCCTGCTGACGATTTTGAACTGTTATTCAAGGTCTGGTATCCAAGCTTACTACTTGGTATCGTTATATACCGACGATGACCGGAGGTATCCCAAGACGTCCTTCGCGACACGGTGGCATGGGACTACTGGAACACAACACTAATGCATGGCACTCGGCGTAATGCCGAATTTGGTTCCTTCCTGGCATACGACATGCCAATATCATGTGTATGATGAGCCGTCGCCCTCCATTCTACCGCCGCCACAAGTTCCGGTCGGTATTGACCACAGGCAGGAATGAGCTTAACAACAACCGAACACCCAAGGGATAAACGTTATCCTAGCACTCGAGATAAGGGAACGCATAGAATGCCATTGGGTGCGAATTATCCATGGAGCAGAGAATTCGGTCGTGTTTTGGTTCCCTGTCTGTAGTACTCCAAGAAAAAGGATGGGATCACGGCGCCTCAGGTTCTTTGGGAAGCGAAGGCAGTGGTTGTTGAGTGGGAGTGCCGGGTCAGAAGGAGCCCCACATCCACGAGTCGTATATGCCTGCTGCCTTGGGGTGGAAATCTCAAAGGGTGGCTGACATGAGGCCCAATTCCATCTTTACAACATAATGACCGTCAAGTCACCAATGCAGGTCTTCCGCTGATCGCCATGTTTATATCAAAGATTGGGGCTCAGTCGCGGTTGTATTTACATCCAGCATTGAATTTCCTGCTTCAGTATTACACGTTAACACAATCATACACACGTCAAAGAGAACTGCCACGTAGACGACCTGGTATGGTCCTGCTCATTCCGTGAGGTCGTAAAAGGGGGAGAGATAAATATCATGTGCAGGCACCATCGTTCACCCAGGCACCAGCAGATCCTTTGGTAACAAAGTAAGAATCATACGGTATCCCAAGCGGAAGGAGAACTTACCGCCTGGAGTGGAAGCCTCATTCCAGTAGCTTGCGGTCCAGAGGTCACCACTACCATGTGTGAAGAACAAACGGTTAGGGATAGACGTGGAATAACTCACTTGTATGTCACCTCGTTGCCGCCCTCGTACTAAGGAACGATGGAATAAGCGCGACATGCATGGGTGCAGTTCAGTGGGACTTACTGCAACATTGTTCTGCCAGGCAGCGACGTTAGCACAGTTACCTGTGCCCGATGGTGCTGTGCTTGTGGGTGTCGCTCCTGTCGCAGTCGAGGTCGCGGTGGTACTCGGCAGCGGAGGGATCGGCCATGTGTTTCCACGGACGGCTGTGATCCACGTAGAGGCAGCGTCGGGGTACTACCAAACGAACGTAGTACATGTCAGTCTGAGCTTGTTCCGTGACGGAGTGAGAAATAAGATACCTCCCAGACCATCACTCCAGCATCTGTACACGTTACTTGGTCAATACGTCATTATATTAGATGAATGTTATAGTCGTACTCCATCCAGCGGCATAAGCCTCAGCAACACACGATGCAAGGAGTGTCGTGTTCATGTATCCATTGCTCGCATCCGAGGTGGTAGCTGGTTTGCCGATGACGAGGTTATCCAGAGTGACCCCGTTTGCAGAGATTTGGAACAGGGAAGATTCGGGATAGGTCGAAGAAGAGGTGTAGAGAAGGCCTTCGCACGTCGTGTATTCTGTCGTTCCCTCTGCGAAGCAACATTTCAGCATTCCAACTTATTCGAGCTTGGTCAGCGTGGACACTCACGGTTGTAGAACTAAGAGAGCATTGTTAGCAGTCTAGAATGCGAAATGCTCGAATCTATTATTCTTGAAACCTACTTGAATATTATACTATTGTAAAATGGTCAGAGAAGGTCGTATTAGCGCATCACGTTAATTGCTTACCCAGTCAATCATGGAACCCACAGCCTCGTTGATCGAGAGGTATCCTCCTCCGCTCCACATACCAGGAGAGAACCTTGTTGACGTTCAGGTGTATGTACCTTTGTTTACCAAGTGGACTACTCACCAGGGTGCGACGGCTGTAAGAAATATGTTAATGGACGTCTTAATCACGCTGCCAACAACTCACGGGCATGGGTGAGAATGTATTGTCCCTGAGGAAGGTGCGTGCGGAGCTGCGTAGTGAAGTTTCCAAGCCATTGTTCAGCAGATCCTGTGCCACCGTCAAAGGCAGTAAAGTCCTGGCATAGCAGACGAGATCTCAATTAGCCACACGAAAGGAGAACAGTTCAAGAAATACCTCATAGTCAACATCTACACCCTGAAGACTGTACTCGAGAGCCCAAGCAGCCATATTGTCGGCCGTAGTGATAGGATCGTCACCCGATGTCGTCGGTGTGTTGGTAGACCCAAAAAGGGACACAATCAGCGATACTCCGGCGGCATTGTACTCATCCAAGATAGTTGTACGCTCGCTAGCTGTAAGCTCTTGCCATGCAAGCGCTTCATCGGCTGCACCCGATGTCAACAAGAATGAGACGGCACTAACAATGTCATTGGCTCTGCATATATATTCCCTGAAAAGTAAAAAGCACCCACAATACATTGAAACCCTACAACGTAAAGTTAGCAAGCGTACATAGTAAGAAAATCGCGCTTACATTGATCTCTGCCGCTGTGGGTTCGGTAGAGACATACTTATCACTGTAGATTACGAAGTGGGGTGCGGCAGGTGTTGCCCGCCTTAGAACATTACGAGCCGCAGGAGTCAGACTTCTGAGTTTATCGACGAGCGAGACAGCCTCCACTGATCCGAGCAAGGCACAGGCAGCGATGGATGCGGTAAGGACAGGGCGCAGGAACACCATGGTCTAGAGTCAAGGCCGAGCACGGGGGCGAGGATGAAGTGCGAGCTACTAGCAGCTGACTCGACCCACGATGATTCCCTGCGTTATATACCAGAGATGCCGCCGGGCGGGGCATGCGTTAGATAGCAAACATGGTCCCATGGACGATCCGCATGGTTCTGCATCAAGGTCTCATGCGTAAGTCCGAGGATAGACTCTCATGATGAAGGTGATAACTTACACAAGATATCAATTATCATTATCCGAACCGAATGGATGTTATTTCTGATGAATCCGGATGAGTTATTCGGGGCATTCGTGGGTGCATGGCGGAGTCACAAGGATGGCGAAATATGAGCAATGTAACAAGAAAATTTCTTGGATGTGAGAAATTGAACCGTGAGTCCAAATGAACTTTCAATGGGTCACCAAAGGCGTCAGATGGAGGCATGCGCCATCGAGAGCTCATGAGAGAAGCACTACCTATAGTCCTCAAATCATGTTTGCTGTCGAACTTGAATGAGGTGTCGGATGCATGTGAGATATGGACATTGGTGTTTTCGGCGCTCCGAGTCGTGTAATCAGGCATCAAGATGGAAAAAACAACACAGAGCGCCCAAGTGCTGCATTTCAGTTAGCGGTTGTCGATGTGAGAACGAGAGTAAAATCGAACTCTCACCACATATCTCGAACATGTGTCACCGGCAAATTACAATATGCCTCAAGACTAAGGAGAGAACGATAGTTGTATGGAAGTGTGATTCCATCGCAGACCAATTTTGTAAATTTACTAACTCAAATGCGTTGCCACTGTGAAGGAAGACTTCTCTGAATCAATCCGGAACCGCGAACATGCTTGTCTTGTCGCGGCCGAGGTGTCCCGCTTGCTTTTCATCTCCATCCTGAAAAAGTTGATTCCTTCGATTCCTAACGGGCCCCGAGGCAATCATCTGTGGAAGATGCAACGAGAAATTCCTCAAGGCGCATGACGCAATCGTGCAGGGTATGGCGCGGCACGTGCTTGAACGTGGCAACTTCGACTCGGAGAAACTTTGTTCGTTCACAGGCAGTCTGGAACAAGCTTGATCCTAGACCCCTCCGACTGGCGAGGGGTATTCTGACTCTTGAGCATCAATAGTTCAGTAGTACCCGCGCTGGGCAAAATTAAACACTATATTCCCAGCTGTTCACGGGCCGGCACCGGTCACCCCTCGATGACCTTCATGTCACCTCTCTGAGAGAGCAATACAGTATGTGAGTTCTCCTATTAAATTGGGTTCTTTGCCATTCCAACCTGTTCGGTTTTCTAGTTCAATAGTCTCCTGTTTACGTACCTCTTCAAATTGCGGAGGTTGGGTGTCGAGCACTGAATCGAGGACGGTAATGCATAACAATGACAATCTGGTGATTGGCATGACTTCTCAGAGTAAGTGATGCACTAAAGGTTGGTGGGGGGCAGGACATATGTATGCACGAGTCATGATATATGATGCATCATATCGCTCGACTTCAGTCTAGTGCCATACCGCAGCAACATTGCGTCACAACCCTCGCAACGGTACAGGTGGAAATTTTTTTTGCGTCAAAGTACCAGTAATACTAGCCTGTTTTGAACAAGTCTACTGTACACATATTGGAACGCCACGCAGACGGAGTTTGTGCCACGAGATATGAGACGCCTCCGAGGTCAATGTTTACTCTACGGAATCATGCTCTTCATTTGGCCAGGACCCGTTCGAGGGATGCCTTGCTAATGTGTGGCCGGGGTGTGATGCCACAAGGAAAGGCCAACGGATGGCTGAGTAAAGGATCGATTAGAGTCAATCGAGATCGAGAATCTGCGAGTGCAACACACCGAGCTATTCCGTTCATATATTTTGCTTCAAATGTGATATCCTTCCCATCTGCATCTTTGGCAGGATTGAAATCAAGCGTCGCTAGCATTGTCACCATAGCACACCAAAGAGACGCATCGGCGGCGTGTCGACCTGACAAGATGAGTACTACGCGGGACAATGTGTGGTACATAGTTGCTTACCTGGACATACTCTCCTCCCAAAGCCAAAAGTGAAGTCGACTTTGTCGTTAGTTAACATCCCTTCTGCATCTAAAAACCTCTCAGGGATGAACTTCTCTGCATCGGGGTATCGAGTTTCATCGCGGGTCATTGCCCTGATGAAAATATAAAAATTTCTGCCTAGACAATCAAAAGGACAGCAACTGCACACCAAATATTTCCGAAGACAGTTGCCCCTATGGAACAAATGTCATTACGAATATGTCTCGTGAATACGTCTGAAATACCTTTAGGAATGTAGAAATCCTTGTATATATCACTACTTGTGGTGGCATGTGGAATACCTTCAAGACCATCAGTAAAGCTATTTGGAAATCAGGTTCATGATCACACCAAGAGGGGCAGGTGGTTGCCATCTTGATGTTTCGCGCAAGATCGCGTCGATATATGGCAAGGACGATCTGTCATCAAATTCCGGTAACCTATCTGTCCCCACGATAGCGTCGATTTCTGCCTGTGCACGTTTCCAGATTCGAGGATTCTTAACCATTGCATGCGTGAACGTCATTATTATTGAGCTCGACTGTGGGGTCTGTAAGTGTTGCATTCATCTTCCAGGAGGCACGACATACCGTCTCTACAGAACCTGTGAGCGAGCGGTTAGCTCGACCATTGACATGGACAATTCGCGTGTCTGGAACCTACCCAGGAAAGCAGTCGAGGAGGCTTGTTTAAGAGCCTTTTCATACGCTGAACGTTCCGAATCATCGAATTTCTCCATGCGAGTGATGTGATCCGATACCATCGAAGGATTAACATCTTCCTTGGATTCCTGAAGCAATACCAACTCATTCCTGTTCACAATCAAGGCGGTCGATACTTACCATACGCCTCTTGGCATACTGGTATGGTGCCTCGACCATCTTGACACCCCACTCACGGGCCACTCTCGCCTCACGTTTGATCCAAGTCCCAGGAAACCACTCAGGTATGTGCAGCACTTCAAAATGATGTCAAAAGGAAGTTGTGCTTCAACTTGTGCCCAAAGGTGCTCACAAAACGGGAATGCCTTGAGGAGGACTGCGCTCTCTGGCATTAACGCCCGGCGGGAAGCTTCAACGAAGTTGTTGATAATCGATACCATCTCGTCATTGCGGGGGCTTGGATCGTAGTCATATATGGAACACATTGTGACTGCGGCAGCAAACCTGCAGGATTTTGAGGATCCTCAAAGATGTCTCAAATTGAACAAAATGTCCTTACGTCGAGTAGTGAAACGGGTAGTCGTTGGGATTGTCCATCACATTCAAGACCATCTGGCGTGCTTTGTGGAGTTGCATCGGATGAAAGCCGGCAACGGCGTCGGCACAGAATGTCTCGTGGAATATTCGCCGGCACAACCTCCAATGTTCACCATACTGCGCAAAAGCAAAGGTGGAATCGTGCCCATACCTGGCAATGCTGAGTATGTATCATGCGTCGTAATTAGAGGGATTCACTCACGGAACAACTGTTGCTATGAAAGGGCGATTAGAGTACAACTGCGAACGTTTCTCGAATAGTTCCGTTGCAACGGAGGGTGAGTTCAAGACCACGACATCCATACCCAAAAGTCGGATGTACATTATATCACCTAGAAATTGTCAGAGTCATCCATTTCAACTACGCACCACTGTACTCACCATACTTTCCACGCCATTCTGTATAAGTCCTGAAAGGTTCCTCCCTATTGACAGAGAGGGCACTTCCCAAGAATGGTAGAGGGGTGGGGCCAGGGGGGAGACGATATCCCTGCCTCTCGATGCGATTCTGGATGAGCCGTCGGATCATGTCCACGGACACAACTGTGAATGGAACGAGCAAGGCTGCAAGTAGTGTAGTTGGAGCGGTCCATTCCATCCTTGCTGTAGGGGTTGTATGTATTCAATGACAGTCTCCACAAGGACACCATCTTATATCTACTGGCACATGCGGCGCAACACCTTGACACCGGAATCAGTAAGCACACACGTATGCGATGTCGAAGATGAAAGCTCCGTCACTGAAACAGCAGAAGCGTGATACCGTTGTTTCCGAAATTGATGTCCACGTCACGAAACCGGCGTTTGAAAAATAAAAAATTCAGAAAATTCAGAAAAACAAATAAATCACATTCGCTGTATTCTACAGTCCACCAGCTGTTCCATCCAGGTTAGGAGAGCCGAGCCGAGCTGCCGCAGGCAGCAAGGCGAGGTGAAGCCGGTGGTTGGGCGGTATCACTGTGCCTAACAGTATTAAATACGCACCAGAGCCTCTGGGGCGGACATGCCCGGACTCGCCTGGACATGCCTTTCGGGGCACAACCTGTCGACAAGTTGGGCTTTCGGTCGGACACGCCCCTCATGTCATGGACGCACCCACCATAAAAGGCAGTCACAGTCACAGACATGCCCCCCATACATGGCAATCACAGTCACGGATGCGCTCACAGGTCATGGACGCCCCCCATAATGGCAATCACAGTCACGGACGCACCTCGTACCCCTAAGGCACTTTCCATTGACGAGTTGCGCTCTCAGTTGTTTCATCTGCCCCTAACCTCCACTTTGTATCAGCCCTGTGTGGCAATAAACTGTCTTCATCCTAACTCTTGCTAGGGCAAATAACATTACAAGAGCACAAGGAAATCAATACACTATGTAGGAGAAACATTCATTCAATGGATAGGGTTTCCTAATGGAGAAAAGAACAAATACAATAACAAACATGTATTGTGGGAAATTAACTTCCTTTGCCTCTTGATCTTCAACCACCATCATCTCATCTCATTACCACCAATCCAGCTAGAAACAATGCCTAGAATTTGCAAGGAATGTGGGCTTGAGGTTGACAACAAGAACCTGCATGATTCACACCAGAAAAAGTGTGTCAAGACAGTGAACTTTGTGGCTTACAATGGACAGGAGATTACCATCACAAGACATGAGAATGGCAGGACATTCCTGTGCTATTGCTCTCATATCAAGTGTCCCAGAGGTCAGGGTTTCACCACTGTGGATGCTTTACACAAGCACGTGAAGAACCTCAAGACCAACTGGCTAGGTCCAGAAAAAAAGGTAAAGCAAAGAAAGATCTGGCCTGATAGAACTTGGATTCTGATAGTAATTTGGATTATGTAAGCAATCTGTCCATGATGGCAGCAGTACTTCAAACACTGGTTGTACATCCTTGCAAGTAAAGACCACCAACATCATTCAAGAGGTGAGCAGTACACAATCTAGCGCTTTTTTGTGCCACTCTCTGACCATCGGTTCATTGTGGCAAGGCAAGCTCCAGCTCCACAGGGCTTTTGGACCAGCAGATGAAATCCCTTTTGCCCATGACAGTGGATGATGCTGCCATGATGAGATCTCCTCCATCCATGAATTCTAACCAAGTAAGTCTAGCAACAAAGCATATTCTGGTGCTGGTTTATGCTGCCCTCATTCAAACAGCTGGTGATGGGCAGTCCAAGGTCTGTGAGTGAGATGGACATCAACTCACCACATCCTCTGGAGCCAGTCTCACCTGTGACCATTGAAAGGCCCTCTTTAATGGTGAGATACAAGGACATGCCATGTACATCCTTGATGCTCACAGACAGAAAATAGTCCCTTGTCATCAACACCACCACCACTCCCACTGTGCAGTTGGCAACATCGCTAAGCACCCATTCATCAGAGTTGACATTCATTCAACATCCCTATCTGACCAATTTGAATTTGGTCGTCAATTTGAATTTGGCTTTCTGGTATGTCAATTGTGCAAAGAGGGCATATCAACTCCCACCACACAGTCCTACATTGTCAACAAACATTCAGAGCTCTTGCATGCATTCTCTTTAGAACATTATCAGAAAACCATTACCGACTTGGAGCTAGCATCCTCACTTCCTACCAACATTACTGGACCCAGGTCCATCGTGCATGGCCTTGCCATCTGTGATGTGATTGCATGCCACCATTGTTCCAAGGTGTTCACCAAACCCAAGAAGATGAGAGCACATCACCTTCAAGACCATTGGGATCAACCAATACCCAATGCCTGGCAGTCACCAACAAGATGTATTCCACTTTTGCTCGTTTGCAATCATTGCAGCACAGGGCCTCTGCAATCTCCTATGACACCATGGGTCTTCCTCACATATGGTGGACAGACACAAAGAGCTGGACAACTCTCAAATACAAGGGCAATGCAATCACCTTTTCCGACATTTGCAGCATCTTTTAGGACATTGAAGAGGATCTCATTTCCACCTGGGAGAACAAGGTCTTGTGTGGCCTCCCCCTCAGAGTAGACTATGCAGATCTGGTGGACGATCTCACCAATAAGGACATTGGTTACTCCTTCCTCTTTGACCCTGGCAACAAATGCTTCCATGATTATTCTCGTCTAGTATATGCAATCATCAAGGGTGAGGGCAATTTTTCTAGCTTTCTCTTGCAACAAGACGACAACTTGATCTGGAATCATGCAGCACTGTGAAGATGGCTGCAAAATTATGCCAAGCTTCAAAAGCTACTCTTGCTTCACATAGAGATGTTGGGTGGAGCTCCCAGCAGAGGTACAAAGCTTACTGCCATGACCTGTCATAACATTCAAACCCAGTCAACCCGGAACCTGATGGTGTTTGGACAACATGTGATCCCCCTGTCCCAATATTTCAAGACCACAGCATTGACAGGCCAAGACAAAATCATTCCACATGGTCTGGACACTGTTACAAGCGATGTGCTCATCCAAGACCTGGCCATGGCCCGGCCGTTTGCCCAGCTTGCAGCCAAGATTTGCTTTCAGGATGAAAGCATAGTGCAGCTTTACAAAGACATGCTATTCATCAACTTCAACAAGAAGTTCATTTCCAATGATCTCTCTTCCATTATGTCCAAGTATAGCCTGCCCCACATTTAGTTTGCCCTTACCATCAATCCCTGGTGACACATTCAAACTGCTTGGAAACACAAGTTCAAGTGTGTTACAGAGAACATTGCAGAGGTCAGTCAAGAAGAAGACATTGAAGCATTGCAAGCAGGACATACACAGGGGACAGAAAAGAGGATCTATGGCCTTAGCATCCATGATCGGGCAGAAATAGCTGAAGAACTCTTGCCATTGTTCTTGCAAGCAAGCATGTCCTGGAAAGAGTTTTGTCACGTTGTACCAGGAGGTTCAGGACTGCCATATGGAGAAGCACATGCCCACACATTCAAAAAACCCAAACCTCCACCCACCATTAACACTGCTGCAGTGTGCAATCTGGTGACAAATTGCACCATTGACCAAGAGACCATGGTGGACAAAATTGCAACTCGTGTGGTCGAACGTCTCACCCCAATGCTGGCAGATCTCTTGCGTGATCTGATGAAAACAAAGGACACTCCTTCATCCAACAACTTTATGATGGCATGTCAAAAGGGAAAACAAAGGGAGGAGGACAATGATACAAACATGGACTCAGAGGATTTAGAAGAGCAAACACAGACAGCCATCCTGTCATCCATGTCTATGGACCCACATCCACCAAGAATACCACTAGCTTCCACATCCAAAACCATGTTGATGTCCACAATACAAGGCAAGCCTCATCACATCAAACATCACGACTCATTCAAACTAACCTCCTTTGTCCATCAGCTCCACGGGTGGTCAGTGGCAGCACAATCTTGCGCCACAATCTTGCGCCAGAATATGCTGCCTGCTTCAATCACAGGTGAGCAAATCCATCAAGCTCAACCAATCTATTGTCATGTCCATGTAGCTCTAGGCTTTGGTGTCATTGACCCACAATGCCCCCTGCCTAAAAGACAAGATCTGACACAGCTAGCTCTGAACAAGATGACAACACTATTGAAAGATGAGAACATCACATGGCGATCACCAGAGCAAAAAACAGCAATGACCGTTATCCTAGAGCATCAACAGGATGTGGTTGTTGTGCTTCCAACAGGCGGAGGCGAGTCCATGTTGGCAATTGTGCCAAGCCTGCTTGAGGTGAACACAGTCACTGTTTTGGTTTTTCCCCTCAACTCCCTTATCATGGACTATAAACGACGCCTCACAGCCATGGATATACCATATCAGACATACCAGGGCAACCAGGAGCTCAACTCAAGACAAAACCTTATTATAGTTTCTGCAGACAAATCACAGACCACCCACTGGCGTGCCACACTTGCAGATCTGGCTCGTTGCAAGCCCATCGCACGCATCGTGGTGGACAAGGCACATATACCTCTGATCGCAAAAGGTTATCGCAAGACTTTGGAACACTTCCATGGCATGTGTTCTGAGCCAGTTCAGCTGGTGTTGCTTAGTGCAACCCTTCCTCCCACTTTCATGCCTCAAGTACTCAATATGTATCGCTTGCTGAAAGATACCATTGTTTGCAGGCAGGACATTAACAGACCAGAGCTGGAGTACACATTAGAAAAGACTCGCAATGAGTCAGAGCTGGCAGCATGCACACAAGAGATTGTTCAACAACACAAGCAGTCCTGGTAGTCTTGGGATCAGGCGCTCGTCTTTGTGCCCTCAGTAACCATGTGCATGGAGCTTGCAGAAGCCAACCAGTGGCATCAGTACATCGGAGACAAGAAGACCATGACTCCAACGGATCGCCAGGCAGAGTACACAGCATGGGTGAATGGTGGCAATAGCAAAGTCATGGTGGCCACATCCGCCTTCAACACTGGAAATGACTATGCACATGTCCGTCTCGTGTTACACACAGACAAGCCATATGACATGCTTGAATATATCCAAGGACAGGGTAGAGCAGGACATGATGGCATGCCCGCCGTCTGCCACATGCTGGTTCCTACAAAGTCATGGAAGGAGAGCACCAAGGAGAATGAAGTGGAGAAAACCAATGAGCAGGCCATTCTGGATCACCTTTATCTCTATGGCACAAAATGTTGCCTTCACTATGGAGTCACGCTGTACATGAATGGCGAGGGCGAGGGCTGTCATCAAGGCGAGTGGAATTAGCCATGCTCTGTGTATAGGCAGGACAGTGTTCATTGTCCACAAGAGATACACATGGCAAACATTCCTAGACACAAGAGCAATAGTAGCATCCACATCGCCGCCACCCCAAGCTCATTTGCTGAAGCCTCGCATCAGGTCAGACAGCTCAGGTCAGAAGGAGAGCTTGCAATGCTCAGCATGGCAGAGTGTTTGCAAAATGAACTACAGTCACTGACCCAACTCTGCTGCATCTATCTCATTCATCCATCCAGAGATCAAGATCAATCCATCAGCCAAAGACATGACCTGATCCAATGTCCTTCCTTGGAAATGCATCTTCACACCACTTGGGATGTGTTACAATTTTCATCATTTTTCCTCGTATCCTTCTATTTTCTTATGTCTTGGTAACACGTACGTGGAGACATACTTCCGTTTCCAACATCAGCTTTCTTCTGTTGGTGAATACCAACGCTATCCTGTTAATACTTCTCTAGTCGAAAGCATCGCTTTCCTTTTTCATCTGTTTCTTTCCTTTCTTGTCATGTTGGTCTGTGCACTGATCACATGACTCTTCTTTGACGTTCTATTACCTTCTATCCCTTTTAGTCATGATGGTCCGTGCACTCTTTCTTTGCCTATAAATACTTCGCTATCTCCACATGTACTTGCTATTCTTGATCTGCGCAATACTAGCGTATAATTAAGTCTCACCCTTCGATCGAGCCCACACTTGATACCTTGAGTCCCCAGGACTACCCCTAGCTAGCTGTCGCTAGAACCCTTCGACCATCGTCTCTTGCGAACGTCAACTTAGTAGACATCAGTCTCTTCGTGAGCATCGCCTACTGAAGTTGATTAGTATCGAGGCTACATTTGTACGCTACACGTAACAAAAGATCAAAAATATCTCTGGTCCCACCTGTTCAGGTGTAGGACCCATCCTTCGTCACCACGAGTTTCCGCAGAGGCTTATTCTCCCTCAACCCGGAAGACTCCGACATCGAGGTTGATTCCCCACCACGAATCAACACCCCCTTGAACATCCCTAGTAACCCCAGGCCGACAATCTTGCCATCAGCAAATCCTAGACCCCCTGTCGCACCACCAGTAGCACCACCCGTCGCACCCCCAGTTGTACCACCGCCACCCAAGATGTCTTCAAAGACCGAACTCAAAGCGGCCCTCCCCGCTGACTTCTCCGGAAAATCCTCAGACACATCCCGATGGATCAAAGCTATGAAAGCCTACTTCGCTCTCAACTCTACCTTGTACGCTTCTGATGAAGGGAAGGTAACCACCACCTTGAACAAGATGAGTGAAGGACGCGGTGCCAATTTCGCAGAAATGTGGTACAATAAACTAGCAGATACCTCTGTCGCCAATGCAGAGAAGACCTTCGACAAGTTTGCAGAGAACTTTGAAACCACATTCTACCCCTTCGATACCAACGCCACCGCTCGCCTGGACCTGTCTAAGCTTGTCCAAAAGACCGCCAAACGCCCCAACGGAACCTTTGATGATGGGTTCCAGCAGTACATCACCGACTTCCAGAATCTGTCTTGTAAGGCAGGAATCACAGATGACATCACCCTCATCGACCAGTTCTCTCTCGGAATAGATCAACGGATAGCCACCATGATCCTCTCCATGACCCCCATACCCGCCACGATCAAGGACTGGATCAATTGAGCAAAGACCTTCCACGCCCAGAAGATGAGGATCCTCACTCTTCAAAGAGGAAGACCTCAAACCCAGTACACCCCTCGACCTCAAAGAGACCCTAATGCCATGGACGTGGACAGCGTCACCTTGTCTAAACTCACACCCCCTGAGAAAGCTCGATGCGTCAGAGAAGGACTTTGTTTCCATTGCAGGAAGCCAGGCCACAATGCAAATAACTGTAGGACCCAGACTTCGTCCTCTCGTCCTCACTCCTCCCAGAACATTCGAACCACTGAAACGTCACCACCCCCTGTCCCAGCAAAAGTACAACCGCGATCCAAGCTTGACGAATACGTCAACTCACTAAAGACCTCCAGGAAGAGCGACCACAACATCTTCTCCGTCCTCAAGATGTGCTACGAAGAGCCATCTGAGGAACTCGCACAGATATCCACTATCCCCAGTGGAGTCCAGAGAGCACGGGATTTTTGAAAAGGGAAGCCGCTTCGACGTCTCCTTCCCTTACGTTGAACCATGTACTTGTAGCATCACAAGACAATAGAATCATGCGCCTTCCAGTCTCCCTACATGGTATAAAGCAAACTGTCGACACCACTGCTCTCATCGACTCCGGAGCCACCGGAAACTTCATCGACCCCCGACTCCTACCCCAAGGAATCTTTAAGCTATCACCAGCCCCTACCCCGATCATCACATACAATGTGGATAGAACCCCTAACACCAAGGGAACCATCAGATGGATGTCCACCATCTCTTTTTTCTCAGGACCCTTCTCCGACACGGTCAAATTCATGGTCATTCGCCTTTCTCGTCCCCAGATCATTCTCGGAATGCCCTGGCTCCAGAAATGGAACCCCATTATTGATTGGAACACATTCTCCATCGACTTCTCCCCGAGGGTTGAGAGGTCTCTTCGTGAGTATCCTCCCCTAACGGAGAACATTGACAAGGTCACCATATCCACGGAGCTCGCCCAAGCTGAAAAACCCAAGGAAACCACCATCCCGGACTTTTGCACTGACTTCGCCGATGTCTTCGCCGAATCCACACACAACCAACTGCCCCCTCATCACCCCTATGACCACACCATCGACTTACAGGACACATTCACCCCTCAAATCGCAAAAGTATACCCCCTCAATCCTACCGAGAAACAAACCTGTAAAGAATTCATCGAAGAACATCTCAAAACCGGTCGCATCATCCTCTCAAAATCACCCCAAGCCTCCCCTTTCTTCTTTGTCCCGAAGAAAGATGGATCCCTTTGCCCTTGTCAAGACTACCGATACCCAAATTCTCATATCATACACAACACCTACCCGTTACCTCTGATCTCTGAACTTGTTGATGACATGCGAAATTCCTCCTACTTCACTAAGTTCGACATCCGCTGGGGTTACAACAACATACGTATCCGCGAGAAGGACCAATGGAAGGCCGCCTTCATCACCCCCCTCGGTCTCTTCGAACCCACTGTCATGTTTTTCGGATTTTGCAATGCCCCAAGCACTTTCCAGGCCTTCATGAACAACATCTTCTCTGACATGATCGCCGAAGGCTGGCTCAAGATCTACATGGATGATCTCGGCCTCCACACGGACGGAACCCTCGCACTACATCACAAACGGACACGCTGAGTCCTGTCTTGACTCCGCGAACACGGTCTCTCTGTCAAACTCTCTAAGTGTTCCTTTGATACCCCCACCATGGAATACCTCGGTCTCATCATCGGTAACGGTCAAGTCAGCATGGATCCCACTAAACTCTCTGCTATCGAGAGTTGGAAACCCCCCACGTCGGTCAAAGGTGTTCGTTCATTCCTCAGTTTTGCCAACTTCTACCGGAAGTTCATTCCGAACTACTCCAACATTGTCACCCCGCTCACTTTCCTCACTAAGAAAGATCAACCCTGGACCTAGAGCCCTTTGCAACAACTGCCTTCGACCATCTCCACCATATCTTCTCTTCCGCCCCGGTACTCTCCATCCCTGACACATCCCGCCCCTTCTCTCTTATGACCAATGCCTCCCTCCTTGCTGCTGGTGCCGTCCTCATGCAAAAAGACATCAATGGTGACCTTTACCCTTGCACATACTTCTCGAAAACCTTCTCCCTCGCCGAACACAACTATGATATCTATGACCGCAAACTCCTCACCATTATCCTCGTCCTCACTGAGTGGAAACACTACCTCCAAGGGACTTCTTTCCCAGTCTCTGTCATCACCGATCACAAGAATCTATCATATATCAAAGATCCCCATAAATTATCCCGTCGTCAGGCCCATTGGGCCCTTTTCCTCCAGGACTTTCATATTGAATGGATCGTCATGCCCGGAACCCACATGGGCCCTGCAGATGCCCTCTCTCGCAAAGATACTCCCGACACCACCCTCGATAATGTCGACGCCTCCATCGTCCCCAATCCCGTTATTATTAATGCCTTAGACCTTGCCCTATCCACCTCCATTGCCAATTCCACCCCTTCCGATCCCCTCGTCTTGCGTGTTCTATCCGCCCTCAAGGACGGGTCACCGCTTTTCTCTCGTGCTGCCTTCATTGACTAGACCTTTGACAATGGCCACCTGTATTTCAAAGGTCGTATGTTTGTATCCCCCTCCTCCCGCTCCACTCTCCTCCACGCCATCTACTCCTCACCCCTCTCGGGTCATATGGGCATCTTCCATACCAAATCCATCCTTGAGCGCGATTATTGGTGGCTGGGACTCTCCTCCTTCGTCAAACACTTCATTGATGGTTGCGCCATTTGCCAGCAGAATAAGGTCAATACCCATCCAACCAGTCCTCCCCTCGTCCCCATCCTGTCGACCCACTCGCTCCTGTTTAAACAACTCTCCATTGACCTCATCACCTCCCTCCCTCCCTCCGCCACCTTTGATTCTATCATGGTCATAGTAGACCACGGGCTTACGAAGGGGGTACTTCTAACCCCATGTTGTAAAACCATTGACGCAGCTGGGATCGCCCAGATATTTTTCGACAATGTCTTCAAACGGTTTGGCCTACACGACACCCTCATCTCTGATTGAGGCCCACAGTTCACCTCCGCCTTCGCTAGAGAACTCGCCTGCCTCCTCAGATACGACGTACAACTCTCCACTGCATATCACCCCCAGACCGATGGCCAAACCGAGCGAACCAACCAAGAGCTTGAAACCTATCTCCATATATTCTGCGCCAACAACCCATCATCCTGGGTGCAATCCTTATCTGCCACCAAATTCCATCATAACTCCACTCCGCATAGCTCCACAAAGAAATTGCTGTTTTCTTTCCTTTACGGTTACGAACCCCGCTCCTATCCCCCCCTTGGAAAGACCTTCCTCCCCGCCCTCGAAGACTGACTCTCTTCCTTAGACGACACTCAGAAAGAAGCCCTAGCAGCTCACGAATCTGCCTGAAAGCTTATGACCTCCAGATCCTCACACCGATTCACCCCATGGAAAACAGGAGATAAGGTTTGGCTCGAGGCAACTCATCTCCGTTTACACTACCCCTCCCGGAAACTCGCGCCCAAACGAATGGGTCCATTCGAGATCATTAAGGTCCTATCTCCTCTCACCTACCAACTCCGACTCCCACGTACCTGGAAGATACACGACGTCTTCCATGCATCCCTCTTATCACCTTATCGCTCCACAGATGCACATGGACCTTCATTCTCGAACCCTCCCCCTGATGTCATAGATAACGAAGAAGAGTACAAAATCGAGGCCATCCTATCCCACAAGGGCTCCAAAAGCTGTAGATTGTATCTAACCTCCTGGAAAGGGTACTCAGCCACCGAAAACACCTGGGAACCAGAGTCCAACCTCCGCAACTCCGCTTCCCTGCTCTCCTCTTATAAACGACACCATAAACTCTGAAACGACAGGTCCTCCTTTGCTTGACGGTCTCTTCGTGAGTATCTCACAAACGAAAACCCTTATCATCCTTTTGCCATGTCGTTCCTCACCTCTAGCAACGCTGCCTCTTCCTTGTCAACCCCGAACTCCCCTCTCCGGTCTCGTCATGTATACCCCCTATTCCTCCCAACCAACGCAGCCTACCTCCTTTACGCCGCCATTATTGATACCCCTCATTTACTCCTTGCCCTCGAAGAGGATCCCCTCTATCAAGATGATTCCATCACCCATGAACTAATTCACCTGTTTCACGGAATTTCCCAAGCGCAACATCTTCATGCCACGGGAACCAACAAATTCCCATTGTGTTTCACCCTCGAGACACTTCCCAACCGGGTCTTGTCTATTTTACATACGCATGGCTTCACCACCTTCATTGAAACTCTTAGGCCCGCTATCATTTACCCTACCTTTCACCGCATCTATCTTTCCCTACCACAGAACCAGCGTGACAGTTACATTGAATGTATTGAACAATTTCTCATTCATTCCCCTCGCCAAAACCCTGTACCTGTACCCCCTCCTCTCGCCTCCAGACTTTCGTCTCCTTCTCCCTCCGACTCCTCCACCATGGTAGCATCCGACTCTGAGTCTGACGACTCATATGACCAGACCATCCCCATCCCTCAAGACCAACCCCGCATCTTCTCGGCTAGTGGCAATCACATCCTCTCCTCCCCTCTTCAGATTCTCCCTCACTCCGACCGACTCCGCATTCCTCTCGCCACACCCACCACTGAGTGCTTTCAGTGTCATTGCAATGGTCACTATCGTGAGGACTGCCCCGAATATACCTGCCCCCACTGCCACACCACCACGCCGGGTCATCCAACTCACCAATGTCTTACTCTCAGATGTGACTACTGTCATAACTGGGGACACTCCGATCGCACCTGCCCCTATTGAAACTGTGGAGTTTGTGCTACCCCTGGGCACATCGTTGACAACTGTCCGTTTGACTGTCTCTCCCCATCCCAGGCCACTGCTATCTATGGAGGGCCGTCGACCTCTACCTCTTAATTCCTTTGCTGAACGAGGTGTCGTTATCAAATCTGGGATTCAATTGTACAACAGGGGTAATGTTACAATTTTCATCCTTTTTCCTCATATCCTTCTCTTTTCTTATGTCTTGGTAACACGTACGTGGAGACATACTTCCGTTTCCAACATCAGCTTTCTTCTGTTGGTGAATACCAACGCTATCCTGTTAATACTTCTCTAGTCGAAAGCATCGCTTTCCTTTTTCATCTGTTTCTTTCCTTTCTTGTCATGTTGGTCTGTGCACTGATCACATGACTCTTCTTTGACGTTCTATTACCTTCTATCCCTTTTAGTCATGATGGTCCGTGCACTCTTTCTTTGCCTATAAATACTTCGCTATCTCCACATGTACTTGCTATTCTTGATCTGCGCAATACTAGCGTATAATTAAGTCTCACCCTTCGATCGAGCCCACACTTGATACCTTGAGTCCCCAGGACTACCCCTAGCTAGCTGTCGCTAGAACCCTTCGACCATCGTCCCTTGTGAACGTCAACTTAGTAGACATCAGTCTCTTCGTGAGCATCGCCTACTGAAGTTGATTAGTATCGAGGCTACATTTGTATGCTACGCATAACAGGATGCATACAAAGAATGGAGACAGAAACTTCAATATCACAGACATCACAACCAGATCTCTTTCATTTGACATGTACCTCAAATCAACGATAGCTTGCATCCCACATTCACCAAAGCCAAGAAAGATACAGTCAAGGTGGGATGCGAGTATGCAGATATTATTGCACCCCTTGCATTTACAATCTACCACCACATCCCATTGAGGTCACCTGCTGAGGCTCACTTTGGGACTAGATGGTACAACCTGACCACTTTCACAGACTGGTTGATGGACATTCCAAAAAAGGACAGACATAGCAATCTGATAGATCTGTTTTTGTGGTACACAGAGAGGAAGTAGACCATGGCACTTTCTGTCACCAGATTGTGCTCCACATATATAATACTCGCCCCATATCATTCATCAATAAACTGAATGTCTTTGTGAATGGCTCTGTATTGAGTGTATTTCACTCATAGCCAGTCCAAACAAAGCATCAATGTGGAATGTCATGCTTATGGGCTAGCAGGCCACACTCCAAGCCAGCCAGGATTTATTTTGTTGCATTTCAAAACAGTATTTCACTTCTCACATCCAAATGAGGCTATTTCGCCATGCTTGGCAGGCAATCATGGCTCATAGAAAGCATGGCTACAACTTTGATCTACATCCTGACCAACACTAGAAGACAGAACAGACATGCATTCTAATCCAGCCAGGAAAAGCTTATGTAATTGGTTCTATTTAGCCAGGTAAAACATGAGTGGCTGTGCCTCTTCACTCCTTGAACCACAACCACCACCTTCCTCTTTAAGTGAAATTACCAAACAACACCAAACAAACCAAATGGCTGTAAGTATTTCATTTTTGCCACTTTCTACACCCACTAACCTAGAAACTCTAGACCACACCCAACTTCTCTGTAAGTATATTTGAGCAGAGCATATTCTGGCGCCAGATTGCACTCTCATTCATGACATAATCCACAGACTGCCTTGGTTATGGCCATTAATACTACCACTGCTGCTGCCAGTAGCAGCACTATACAGGTTAGTCACTAGGCTTGCTTGGCTAGCGGTGCATTCTGTTGACAGATTGCGCCGCTGCTCATTGTATATATGTATTTCTTATGTCAAGAATCAGGCTACACATGTTCAGGCTGATGTTGAGATGGATGATGAAGATGAGGAAAGGATTGATGATGCCAATGAAGAGAACCAAGATGAGGATGACCAGAACGAGGAGGAGGATGAGGAGGATGGAAACCCAGAGGTAAGCAGCACTTTGTGATTAATTCATTCAGGCTGACTAAATCAATCCTAGTCCACAACAGAAAAGGTTAAGGGCAAGGGCAAGGCAAAAGCTAATCCTAGAGTGGTGAGCACCAACATGCATTGAGTAGCACATACGAGACAATAACACACACTCAAAATTCAGGTGGTAAAGACTGTCAAGGAGGTGAGCACTAGATTCGCACAACCTGTTGACAGAATGCGCCACCGACGAGAATCCAATCAACCCAGCAACAAATATGTATGTTAGTACATTTACCATTATGGACAGAGCGCAAACTTGCGCCAGATTGCGCTGCACACCACTGACCCTCTGTTTCACAGATTTCATTAATGCCCACAAGGACAGAGCTCTAATAGAGCATCATTTGGCCACTAATTCAGTGCTGCCGACTTATCAAGACATGGAAAACAATTCTCTCCATACCCTAATGAATATCTTGATCCAAATTCCTACAACCCAAGCGTGTATCAACTATATCAAGTCTGCCTTACTGAGCGTTAACAGCTTGGCAAAATCAAGCATGGGCCGAATCTTGCGAGATGATGCCATGTTTGGGGAACTCTTTCAACTCTTTCGATATGACCATTTCTGATCACATGACAACACCAGGTCTGGATTGAGTATAAGAAATATCAATTCTTGGTATCCCATTATTGGTGGAGTAAGTAGTGGTGTTTATAGTAACTATCAATCTCATGCTAATTTCATGCAGGGCATGATGTATATCATGCAACAGTGCAGCCATATTTTGGACTTCCTTGCCTCGCCAGTTGACTTTAAAGATGTTTCACAACACGATCCATCAGGTGATCACAAGCATGCATTCATACAGGAATACAAGCAGTCAGAGGCAGACTTTAGCAAGCCAGTACCTCTGGCAATGTGTGCCCTATTGGACCAAAAATACTTGACCAGCTGGACTAACATTTATATCAAGCATTTCCAGCTGAGTGGCGATGGCATCCCAATCATCAAGTACTTTGCTTGTGATGATCACAAGGAGGCAAAACTGTACAACCGGGAGCTGGAGGAGTACTGGACCAAGGTGATCATGGCAGCAGAAGTTGAAATCGAAATGGCAGGTCACATTACCACTGATCACATGGCTGGTCTGGTTACAAAATGAATGCCTGCAAAACTCAAGGCGTTGAAACATGGTCTTATGGATCATCTGTATCCAAATCAACTGATGGATGTCATGCCTATTCCAAACAAGATTTTCATCCACTCGCTGGGAGAGCAATTGAAAGGAATCGAAGAGGCAATCACTGAAGTATGTTTTCACTTTTCATCTATTCAATATCTGACTAACATTCTTCTTTTAGATTGCATTGTGGATTGAGCCTCTGACTGTCATGGGTGCAGACCAGAAGCCTCCCATGTGGCAGGACCACCTTTGAGGAGTTGAATTCTTTTTCAAGGCAAAATTCAAGGCCACAGACATCAATGAGGTGAGCGGCACAAACTGTCGACAGATTGTGCCTTGACTCACTCATCCACTCAGTTCTACAACAATCTCTTTATCCATCGACACACAGAGCTAGTGCCATTGGCCACTTATGTCAAGCTCACATATTCCAAGACTATGGCCAACTTGGATTTATCTTCTTTCAAAAAGCCATTTTTCACATCCTTGATTTCCAAACTCATTCGGGAGTCCCGGGTTCTGCTACTCAAGAAAGAACATGTGATGAGGGCAGCTGGGCACATGCGATTGGAGCTGCCAGAGATGGCCAATATTGACATGGACGATCTGCCTTCTGAACAATCTGACTTTGTGTCAGTGGTATCCACAGTGCTCTGTCATACAGCTTTTCCCTGGCTTGAAGCAAAGAATGTCAAGAAGCCAGCCACACTCATCAAGAAATTTCTGAGCCTGTTTGTCAGTTATATGGGACGTGAGGAGCTGCTGGCAACTGGCTGTGCCTGGTCAATCAGAGAGAGGTTGGAGGACCTGATCAAAGACCACATGACCAGCTTAGGCACAAAGGTTTCATGGTCATGGCTAGATGACCACAATGTTCAGCCAGAGGTTGACACTCCCATGGATGAAATCGAGGGGCCATTAGAGATCAACAAGCAAGAGAGGCTGGAAAACCAGAATGCCCATCTCCAATCCTATCTTCAGTTGAGAGCTGACAATCACAAGAAGATGAAATGTATCGCCAAGCTCGCCCTCTCACAAGGCCTTGGACTAGGTTTTGGAAAGAATGCAGTGCCACAAGTGCTCCAAGGTTTGGAAATATTCCTAGATGTAAGTCAAACTATCCATTACGCAAATCATCGACAACTTACGCCGCTGGCTATCAGACTCTCAAAGTGTACTCTGAGGTCACCATCCATCACAGCCAGAATCCCATCACTCCATACGATCTCAAGAATGTGTCCAAGTTGGAGATGGATGAGTTGTATTCCCTCGATCTCCCTGAACCCATGAATCCAAAACTTGAAAAAGCATGGGTGGAAGAGCAGCTCAGTCAAGCCCTCACCCATTTGCAGTCAGTTCCAACATACTTGGATCAAGATGCTGACATTTGGAAGAAAGAACAATTCCGAAAACAGGAAGCTGCCACATGTGCCCAAGAGTTGAGCATCAAACATGAAAATGTGAAGGTGTTTGAATCGACTCGCCAAGCCCATGCCAGACAGGTGAGGGAGGCCAAGAAGAGTGAGTGTAGTAGTGGAGTCTTTATCACTTCATTGACATGAATAACACAATTCAGACAAGATGTTCAAGTCCAATGAGTTCATCGAAAACAGCGATGAAAAGGCAGAACATGTGCCCATCAATGTCACTTCCTCTTTTAAGGCTGTCACCACAGGTAAGAATTTCAGTGTGCAAACCATCGACAGTTTGCGCTCACCCCAATCCCACACTCATGAATTGAACGAGAAACATCACCTTCTTCAACTGAGCCAGAGGAGGATATCAACCCACACACAAGTGGGAGCAACAAATGTGCCATTGATAAGGTTGGTCAGACTAGTGTGGACACATGAGAAACCCCACACACTTGGCTGGACACTGACCTTGATGTGGAGATGCCAGATGGTAGGGTTCCAATCACAACTTTCAGACAGAGATTTGATTCCTAATCTTGTATGAGTCACAGACAATTTCTCCTGGACAAGATATCAGCAAATGATTGATGACAAGGAACACAATGTTGTGGCTCACATGCCAGCCATGCTGTCATTGCTCTACTTGGTTGTTATCCAAGTCAGAAGTACCCAACCCAAGCATTCTGAAATGCAAAAGATAGTGATCTTGGTCAAGGCTGCTAACACTCCCCTGACTCCAGCCGATATTCACACTCATCTTCAGGTCTTTAGAGGCACACAGGGTATAGCCAAATACATCAAGCTGGCTGATAGGCTGATCTCTGATGGGCAGGGTGAGACTCTCATGAATGTTAGGAATTTGATGCGCACCATTTTGTAATCGTCCTAAATACTGATCTTGTAAACATACAACCACCATGGACACTACGCTTAGCGAAGAATGTTATGCTTTTTTCTTGTTGCAATCCTGACCACTGTGGGAATTTGCTTATATAAGCACCAAATCACCTATTTAAATGCTTGAGCATGGGAGGTTATCAAGAATCACATCTTGACTTTGAATCATCACCTGCATTTTTAGACCAGGAACAAATAAGCACAAACACAATTCTCATTGCACAAACCATCAACAGATTGCACCATGTCATCTTCAGTCCAGATCTCCACACCCATCCAGATCAGTCTAATTCCAAGGCCAAAACAAACCTAATTATAGAGTATTTCTTAAACAGACCCTGACCTTGAGTGCAGAGTGATTGGAGGTCAGCACTCAAGATTTCCTACCTGGCCCCCAAGTTTAGGTTATTGACTCCCCCATCACATACCAGATTGCTAAAGCCATGTTTTCCAACCATCTGACCACCATCAACACCCTGTTTGATGAACTTATGACCAAGGATCTGGGTCTAGTAAGCAATGGAAAGATAACTTCAACATTCAAAAAGGCACTGGACTTTTTCTTGCCAGCAAGTCACACATCATAGACCATGTTACATATCTTTGCTTAGCTTTTCTTTCACAGGCCTACCACAATGGTCAATGAAATATGGGCCCATAAAAAAACTTTGGGTGGTGTCATTGTTGTTTAAATGTCCATTCCGCTATCACCAAAAGCAGCACCAGAAGTGGTTAGTTATTGAATACACTGAGCTGAACCCACATTGACCATTATAACCCACAGTCCTGGGCTGTTGACACCGTGACTGTGACCGCTGGCGAGAGTGTTGGCGTTGTAACAAATAAATCAAATAAAGAAAATATTGAGGAACCATCTGGGCACTATGATAAGAAGGTGAACAAACTGCGCTGCCAACAATTACTAATTATCTCACTCTGTGACATATGAAGTCGCACTTGATAAACAGCTGCAGCCAAGTATTGAAGATTTGGAGTGCAGATACCCAAATGGAAAGTGTCCTTTGCATCCAAGTATTCATTGTTTTTTGCATGTCCCAACCAAGTCACATTTCAAGCTCAAACCCCACACTTTACAAGCATGGGCCAATCATGTTGTATGTCTCCACTCTGATTTTGGAATTCACTCTAATAAACAATCACAATTGAAATAGCTCAAAGAACATACCAATGCCACACGCCTTCCCTTCGGTTATCAATTTTTTCAACCTGGCGATGCCTTACCAGCAAAAAAACCACCAAGTCCAAAAACAGTCACTGCTGGCAGCCACAACTCAGAGGTCCATGATGACAGTCCAGCAAGGCCCATCACTGAAATGATCACTTGCTTCACCGCTCATATCATACCCTTTGCATCTATTCCCCTCTCTACCATTCATACACCCTCAGACAAAACTTCAACATCTACACTCCATCCAACCTCCATCCTCGCCTTACCATATGAATACCCCAACTAGTTACCTTATGATACCACATCCATATTGTATACATTCCTACACTCGCATCCCCTAGTCTCACAACTATACACATTGTATCTGATGCATTATGATACCAAATAGCCTTACAGCTAAACCCCTGGTCTCACAATCACAAGACCAGTTGTCATGCGACTCTAAACATGTGCAGGCCCGCAAGCCTCTAAAATATGCCATATCCCGTGATGCTATAGTAAGCTGCTTTGCACTGCTTAGTCACAAGTCCTAAGCATGACTCCAAAACTGCATTCCTCCCGTAGTCATGTGTGTGCCGCTCCGCTATGTTATGCCCCGATATTACACCAAGCTCACTTCAAGTAACCAGTTCACAACTTACTTCAGATAGTTGAGCCCACACTCTCATCCCCCGACGCAACACTTTCAAATATCAAAGCTCATGTCACCCCAATGACTTCTATGCAGGTGAAAGCAATGGAAACAACAAACAGTGGGCTTTCCCAGACTTTTGCTTTGCCTCCCATGGTTAGAACACTATAAGCTAGGGGAATAGTTACCTCCTAGATGAAACAGTATCTAGGTCTACTAGATGTGAGTCAGTGGGATACTTAGTGTAACTAAGTGCACGGATTGTTTGCCAATTCCCAACAAACATTGAAGAATTGGAATTGATTTGGTTCAACTGTGGTCTGGTTAGTAAGGTGTTAGTGATGTAAACAAATGTAAACAACAGTAAATATGTCTTAAATATATGCTCAGTCAACACTACTAGGTTGCTAGGCTTTATTAGAAAAGATTAGAAGGTCAAATGAGTCAATTGCTATAAAAGGCAATGACTTTGTGGCTGGTAATCTGCAGATATGCTGGATTGTTGAGATGTTGAGATGTTCCAGATAGTGCTGGAATGGGTTCACACTTCACTT